>JAKCPI010015494.1:0-10592 GCA_023213315.1 Euborellia annulipes
TTTAGCACGAAGAACCTGCTATCCCGATAAGGAGTAAACTTGCACAATTAATTTAGTCATATTCTCTTGCAAGTTCCTAAATTTTCTCTAGATTTATTTTTAGTGGGGGAAGGGGGTGAGGGCCAAAAATTCAACCTCCCATCATAAAGTGGGGAAACTAAACGCAAATAAATATAAATTTTTTTAAGGAAAAAAATAAATTTTCGCGAAGTTTATAATATTTAAGAGTGAGCCTTCCCACCCTAAATACTCTATCCTGAACCAAATAAATAAATAACCAAATAAATTTTTTATTTTTATGGGAATTACGTTCTATCTTTTTTTTTGGCTCTAGGGGGGATTGGGGGATCCTGTTCTCTTCTCCCACTCCTTTTGCTGACCCATTATAAGAAAACTATAAATGTTAATCGCAATTTCAATCAAATTTTTAGTCCAAATGGCAAAAAAAAAATTTTTCCGCTGATTAACCAGTATATTTTTTATTATAAATAAAAAAATACTTTTATTTTAATAATATATATCTATAATTTATCAATCAAATCCAAATCTTATCCTATATAAAAAACCTTTTAAATGTTAAGTGAAATGTAAATAAAAAACGACATCAGTAAAAAAAAGAAGAGATAGTTGAATAATAATTATCATAAAATCCCTAGGATGATGACTCACCTGGCGATGCAATTTGCACTCTTGGCATTCAGGGTCATATTCGATGTCCTCTTTAGTTTTATTTGTAACAACAAAGGTTGATTGAACAGCAATACATCTTGTACAATTAATAAGATTATTTCGTTGTAGAAATCGTAGAGCATCGTCAAATCCTTGTTGACACATACTGGCGAGAATCTAAAAAACAAGAATTGGTCATTAATTTTGGAAAAAAATCTATTCCTTGTGGCTTTTTTTAGTATATGATTATTTATTAATAAATTTTTATTGATAAAAGATAAAGAAAATTGGCAATTTTTTTTTTATAATGACGTTAGAGGGTCCCATGCCCTCCTCTCTATCGCAAGCTCGCTTTCCCTCTCGTCTTTGACTCGGTTTCTCTAATAACATTATTAACAAAAGGCGAACTAAATAAAAAATAGTAAAATTTAAAAGTAAAATACCCTTGGTATCAAGAATTGAATGAAAATGATTCTTAATATCAAATGGAAATCGAATTTATACCTAAGGTTCTACAGAAGGTAAAACTGTTTGCATGTTTTTGCCGTTAAGATGGCGTTAGGGGTCTTAAAAATTTAGCCAAAAAGCCCAACTATTACGAAAATTTGCCAACAGATGGCAGGATGGTAGGTTTTAATCTCATGTATTTAATTTCCATAATAGAATGTTTTTTGCATTTTCTATAAATATAAAAAAAACATATTTTTTAATTAATCGTAAAATAATTGAAAAAAAAAAAAAGCATTCTGTTATGTAAAATGCTCACGAATTTAAATCATTGAAAAAAACGCATAAAAAAAAAACTCTAAAATGTCTCGTAGTTTCTGACTAAAGATTCAATGTGAGCCCCTTAAATTTATCTCCTTAACATAAAGCCTGATGGTTTTAATATAAATTAAACAACAAAATGGTTTGCCTCCAAATTTGCGATTTATTTTTTTCATTGAATTGGATGGTGATTTTAGATTGAGATTTGTTAAAAACAAGCAGCTGGTTTAAGAGTCGCACTCTTGGCCTCTGTTCGTCTTGTTTGACGTCAATCTCATAAGATGAGCTCATAATTAATTTTTTTTTCCTTTTGCCATTTTAGAATAAATAAAAATAAAATTTGGAAATACGCTTACCTCGGCATCTGGAGGAAATAAAATCTTGGTAAACCGGTAAAGGTTCTGTTTAGAGAGTTCGATGCTTGTATTTGCAACATTCACCTGAAAAAAAAAGGAAAAATGATTATTTTTAACAAAAACAAACTACAAATTTCTACAAGATTTTTTAGATTAATGTCAAAAACAAAAATTAGGGTGAATAAAAAAAAAATAAAATAAAAAAAAATTCTATTTATAAATTTAAATTAATTCTATAATTAACGATGTGCGATTTTGATGAAGAGATATCTCAAAGTTTTGAACTGCAGCTGACATTATTAGTTTTTGACGTCAATGGCCAGCAAAAAAAAAAAAAAAAATAACATTGATTTTAGAACATATGCTTATCAATTAGAAAAAGAAGAAGATAGAAAAAAAAACTCACATGGAAGAGTTGTGAAGAATAATCTCTAGGGCAGATGTCACTCTCTCCGCAAAAAGGAGATACTGTAATTGTATTCTCATCGATGACTGGAAGATTGTCGCTAAATCCACCATCCATATAACGAACCCCGTGAAATCTTGGAGGCATCAGACCAGAAAATACTGGTACAAATGTTGTGGCGAGCAAAGCCTAAAGAAAACAAAACAAGTGGATTTTAGAGCTGGATAATAAATAGTTGATGGGTAAAATTTGGTTGTATTTTCAGGCTTGATTAAGGCACCACAAGCTCTGAAGATGGTCTTAATCAAAACAGAAAATACTTCTACCCCCCTCGCTTGGCCACTGATAATAATCAATTTCTTTTGTTTTGATGAGTAAATAAAAGAATAGCAGTAGTTTGTATATTTCGTCTGGACTCCAATACATGATGACATTTCGGACCATCCTACAAGCTCTGAAGATGGTCTTAATCAAGACCGAAATGTCAGCATAGTGGGCTTTGATAAACGTAATAGACAAGCTAGCTGCTATTCTTTTATTTACCCATCAAAACAAAAGAAATTGATTATTATTATACTAGTAGAATAAATAATAATAATGTTTTGAAGAATAGAGGTAGATGTTTTGCTTCCAATGTCAAAGAAGACGTTTTATCAAGGTTGGGTATCTCAGGTTTTATAAAAGGGAGGGAGGGGAAGGTCAAATTTCTCTGTAGAGAGGGGAAAGAGGTAGTGGCACATTCAAAATGAAGGGAAAGTAATTGGTCTAACAATGATTTGATTCCAAATCCAATTTTTAGCGTCTAAAGGGGTGGGGCGATATTAATTATTTTATACCAACTAAAAGACTTATTTTTTTTTAGCTTACCTAATAATAAACACCTTTTAATAAAAAAAATTTGGGAATTAATCAATAGGTATTTGAAATTCATTAAAGAAAAAATTTTTCTCTAAATATTGCATTTACAGAATTAAATGCTGATATTAAATGATGACTTGAGACAAATCCAGCGTGTGTTTGTTATCATACAAAATTTCATGAATACGAAATAAATTCAATTGAAAACAAAATTAATGATTAAAATGGAGAAATTCAAATTTATGACTATTATGTTTATATTTCATAAGAAAATAATCATACATATGTTGTTTTTTTTGTTTGAAAAAAAAAAAAAAAAAAAAAATCCCTCTCCTTGGCCAAGAGAATAAAACGAAGCCCCGTGATTGATTCGTGGGCACCTCAGTCCAAAGGGTATCTTTATCATTCATTAAGTATTTACTCAAGTACCACAATTAATAAGTTATCAATATGATAACAATTTTTCTTTGTTTTATCATTTTATTAATCGTTCAACCAAAAGTATGATTTGAATATGTGATAAAGAGATTTCATAAAATAAATATTAATTTAGAAATATATATAAAAAAAAAGGAAAGAAAAAATATAACAACCACACCTTCCGTATTTTTGTAAAAGAAGAAAAATTTACCTCAAGAAGGTCTTCTCGACTGTTGAATTCAGAAACGATAACATTTTTGCCGTCGTAGACTCGGGTCAAAGAGATGTGCAATTTGCCGCTGACACGGATATGGGCATCTTCGGGAAGGAACTGCAACAATAAAAAAACAAACATTTTTTCATTAATTACTGAACGTAAAAAAAAACAGAGAATTTGACTTATTATTTGAAGTAAATTAACCTTTTGCACTCGTATGTACATTTGGGAAGGTCGAGGAATTGTATTTTTCATATTCGATCAAAATGAATAGATATTTCTCTCAATAAATTTATTTAAAGTGTTAAAACCAAGTTGATATTTGGACCGTTTATTTTGAAAGTGGTGTAAGTCCAAGTTAAAAAAAAAAAAAAAAAAAGAGATATCACATAATTTATGCTTAAATTAATGTAAATTTTCTATGTATAATTAGCTAGTGGATAATTTCTTAAAAAATTCCCATGTAAATGAAAATTGGTGGGTAAATAGATTTTTTAATAAACAGATATGTTAACCTTTCAATTTCTCGAAACAATAGAAAATGGACTTACACCACTTTCAAAATAAACGGTCCATTTAAAAAGTGAAAAATCCAAAATGGGCCCGCCCTTTGAGGGGGGTTGGGTTCCAATGATCTGGAATCCGTCTCGAAATTTTTTCAATAAATATATTTCTGAAAAAAAAATTAAATAAATATCTCAGCTCGTTTAAAAATTATTAAGAAATTGATAAATCAAAATTTCACCCCCTCCCCAAAAAATGGAAGGTTTGCGGCCCGAATTTAAAGAAAATAAACCCAAATATTTTCTAGATATTTTTTTAAGCAAGCTAAAAGAACTAATTTCCCAAAATGGTTTTTTATTTCAAAAACCCCGAAATTTATTTTTAGATATTTATCTAATCAAGATTTATTTCAAATTATTGAAAAAAATTCAAATTGATTGCTCATCTCAGTCAAAAGTTCTTTTTTTTTATAAAATCAATCAAAAACCAATAAATATTTTACCCCAAAATGACCATTTGGGGCAAAAAATCCCTCCTAAGGCTACTGTAAATGACGACTACGTAACAAAAGTATACTTTTTGGAGGGGGGGAAATTCAAAAGCAAATTAGGAATTTTTCATCAAAAATAGTTATTTAAAAAGTTTTTCCATACTAGATGCCGAAAATTGTAAAAGTTTTTTGTTTGTTTTTGAAATTGATTCACATTTTTGGAATTTTAAAGGTTTTTTTGGATAAAGCTTCTATAATAAATACATAAATTCATCTATGTACCTGATCATTTCATACTGTGTATGTATTTATTATATAAAAAATTTTCAACAATGTATAAAATCCACTATGACACTTTCGCCAGTTCTGAGGATGGTTCAAAAACGGAATCGAAACGTCAGCTGTGTGAATTAATCGAATAAAGAAATAACCTTAGCTGCATCTCTCATTTTTACCGTCTTATTAAAATACATAAATAAACCTCTAGACTCAAATTTCATAATTTTCTAGAATAAATAAAATAAATGTTCACCTTTGATTGCAACATTTTTAAGCAAATAAAAAAATGCAGACAGAAAGGAGAGTAGGCCTAATCTTACAGGTTAATTAATTAATATGTCGACATAAAGAGATAGTGCAAATCTCATCGCTATTAGTCACAAAATAATAGTTCAAAGATTATTAATCTAAAATTCAATTATATTTTATATTAGGTAAAGTCTAAAGAGTATATATATTTAATAATTTTTTGTCTTTGAATATAAAAGATTTTATGAATCAAAGAGAAGATTCTTGTACCTGGGGTCCAGGGTTAGCTTCCCGTCTAAAGCGAGAAAAATTTATTTCAAATGATTTGGCTATCAATCATTTGAAATAAATAGGGATGAGGTCTAAATGGCCTTATATGCCGAAAAAGACCTTAAAACAAATAAAAAATAAATAAAATTTATCTCTGCTCTTTCACACTAAATATCAAGCCAGAAATTTATATTAAATATATTCTTCTTCTCAAATAAGAAAGAATAAGATTAAAGATTGTCGAGTTTTTTATTTAAACAGTTATACTCTAATTAAGAAAAACATTTTTAACATAAAAATTTTACCCCAAAGTGACAATTTTGGACCCTTAGAATCGGAATTTCGAAATTTTTATCACAAAACCCTCCCACAAATACCTCCCCCCCCCCCCGAGAAGAAATTCAAAAAGTTATAAAAACTAGTAATCTAAAGAAATTATGATTTCCGCTCTTTAATTTCAATTGAATTTGTTACCAATCAATTTAAATAAATAGAAAAGGGGTCTAAATGGCCATAGATGCCGACAAAGTCCTTAAATAAAAAAAAAAAAAAAAAAAAAAAACCGCCCACCCGAGAAAATTGCATTAATCCGCCACTGGTTTCTCCGTGTCCCCCCCCCCCCCCTCCTTATTTTTATCAGTTCAGAGCATCGAATAATGAAGGAAGAAAGAAATTATATAATAATTTTTATATTAATTTATTCCAACACTCAAAATTTTTGATAAATATTTTTTTGCACGTGGATTAACTTATTTTTATTTTTGCAAATCAATACTGATCTTGACAATGACCTTGAATATGAAGTAGCAAATTAACCTTGATTTTGATAATTTAAGGAAACTCATTTCCTTACGATATTTTGATGTAAACAGAAAAAAAATGAAAATTCTTTAATTCTGTCATTTGATTGGAGGATGGCTGATATAAGATAAATAGCTCGGGTATCTCAAAGTTGATAATCAAGATTTTTAATAATATTTTTTCAATTTATGGTACAATTATTTTTTAAATATCAATATTAGAAATGTATATAATTTAAAAATAATTTACCTTTTCGAGTCCTTCTAACAAGAGATTTTGAATATTAAAAGAGGGGCTGAAGGGCCCAAGAGCGCGTTGACGAGCCTCGATGGCAACTCGCAAGACATCACTTGTAATTCCACCTTGAAAAAGAAAAATAAAAAATTATTTTAATTAAATCTAGGTTAATCAATGAATTATTTAAATATTTGTAACGATAACAAGATGATCTAATCAAATATTCTCAAAATCAAGGACATTGTGCCTATTGTTTTCAAATTTCTATGATATGTTTTATAATAAAAATTTTAAACAATCTTAAGTGAGACAAATATCGAAAATTTATTTATCTTTTGCGCTTTTTTAAATCCCTAAGCACCTAGAAAAAAGATTAATAATTCATGTAGAGATTACCATTTGAGTACTGTATTTATAGAACAGAAAATGAATATTTATTTAGTAAATAAATTAAATATTTTTATGTAAACTCAATTATTGTTAATGCAGTTTTATATAATTTATTGGAAATTTCCAAATATCGTTAGTTAAAGAGTATACAAGCTCTATAAGGGCCTTGCGCCGCCTGGGTATGCAGCTACCGTCAAGACAGACGAGCTTGCAGGGACGAGGGAAACTAGGCGTACAAAAAAATTCATTCTATTTCTATGGGTTCATATTCCCTTCATGATGTTAGATATTCAGCAGCTTATAAAATGTATTTTTGTCATTTGGTAGTTAGTTTTCAGAATATTTTTTTTTTAAAGACTTTCTGGGGCCCCTTTACAGTCCCTCCCTCCCCCTTTCCTATTGTTTTCATTTGATTTTCGAATAGAATTAATTATTACCGCTCAAAGCACTGATTGTATGATCTGTGCTGATTCTTGGATCATCCAAGAGGCAGAAACTAATTTTTTGCATTGTTGCAATCAAGGAATATTATTTTGAAAATTTATTTATTTATTTTATTAATAGAAAATTATAAAATTTGAATCTAATGGTTTATGGTTTATGTATAATAGAATCTTTCACAGGTTTTCTGGTTATTTATATAAGACAGGGAAAAATTGCAGTCTGATAGAAATAAAATAAAAAGAAATTCAATTTTCTTTGTCACTGGCGTTTGGCGGACTTCATTATGGTCCAAAAAAAAAATTTGACTGTATGCCTTGAGAAAGTGCGCGCGATGCATACGAAACGTCAGCGATAAAAAAAAATAAATTTATTTTTATTTACACGTAGCTGCAACTTATTTATTCTAAATACAAATTTTTGGCTAATTATTCGAGGATACAATTTACCAAGAGTTTGTATTTAGAGATCTACAAACTGAATACTAAATTGTTTTGTACATACAGTGAGCGGCACAATTAAAAAAAATTTTAATTTCAAAAATATGAAATAAAACTGAAATTTTACCAATTATTTAACGATATCAATATAATTATCTAAATTTTCATCAGGACCCAATTTTTTTGACAACTTCAATACCTCTATCCTTTTTTATTTGCATAAAAAAAATTAGAAAATTTATCGTTATTTACTCCAGTAATTAATTTTCATGTAATTTTTGCTATCTTATCACTAAACATTAAATAACAAAGGAAAATCAAAAAAAAGTAAATAAGAATTTATCAAATATTTTTTTTGGGGGGATGGTCAAAAATAAAAATAAATAGAAAAATTTCAAATAAATATAATAATATGACCTTGTGGAAACAGGAAGTAAATTTTCTTTAGCAATAAACGATGGCCATTCGAGAATAATAAATAAATTAATTTAATTATTACGCCACGCGAAGTTGTTATCGCAGCTGTCCCATTTTGATAGCCATATTAATAATAAATAATTCAGATTTTATTAAAAAAAAAGTCCTTATTGCTTCTTTTTTTCGAGGTCAATATATTTATCTAGTTATCTAATTAGAATAGAAGAAAAAAAAGTTAATATTTATTTATGAGGAATTTTGATGTTATTTTTAAATGACCTGTACTGACTGACTTGGGCAATAATTTTTTTCTTTCTCAGATTTTTTTATTTTTTGTTTTGTATTTAAAAATCAAAAAATTCATTTCCACATGATACAATTCATGAAACCACCGAATATTCGGTTTCGGTTACGGTTTCTGCCATTTTGGCCAAAAATCATGGTTTTGGCCCTAGTTTTTTTTTTTTCTCCAAGAAGGGGGCCCTTTCTTCCGGCCGCCCCCAGCGTCTGAAAAAAAAAATGGGATGAGACTCGCATCAAAAAAAAAAAAAAAAAGAAAAAAAATTTACTAAAAAAAAAAATTTAAAAAAAAAATAAAGAGAAGAAAAAAAGAGGAAAAAAAAAAAAAAAAAAAAAAAAAAAAAAAAAAAAAAAAAAAAAAAAAAAAGGGGGGGGGTTTTGTTTTGATCGTTCATATTTAATTTTATTATTTTTATCATTATAAAAAAATTATTATTTTTTTTTAATAAATCATTGAAAAAAATTGGACACATTACAAAAATTCCCTTATCCATGTGGTGTGGTATTTAAATAATAAAAATAAAAAAATTTAGATAAATAAAACTGCATTATAATTCATTACTCATCAAAAAAGTTTGAATAAAAATTTATTAAAAGAACAAGGTCCATCATGCATATCCCCCCCCCCCCCCGCTGCAGCGTAGGAGAGACAATTTGCGAAATAAAACATGGGAACAAAAAATAATAATAAATTTCAAAATATCTTAGCATTGATAAATGATAAAAATTGTTTTAGCAAGAATATTATACAAGTTTTTAAGTTATTTCCTATGGGAGAAATCGTAACGTCAGTAATTAATAACTCAAAAAGTTATAGGAATTTCGGGACGAATATAATTTTCCTGTAAAGCATAGAAGGTCCTTTTTAAATACCGGTATATGAAATTTTGGTTTGAAATTCTAAGAAGTTGTCCAAATACAGCGTGATAGACAGATACACATTAGCGAATTATATAAATAAAATAAATTAATTAATGATGTACTGTATATTTAAAGATTGTTAAAGACAAGAAAGTTTTTTATACGATTTTTGTTTTATTAGTGAATGGGTCCCCGAAACACAACCTTTCACTATTAGAGACAATGGCAATAAGTGGCCATTCAAGTAAATCGTACCCAGGGGGTTCCCATTTGCTTGTTCTTGAGGGATGTCAAATTTTTAACAATTTCTTGAGAGGTTTCGGGTCAATTTCCTTGTTCAATCTTCAGAATGGTTCCCGGAAAAATGAAATGTTTACGTAAGCATGGGCCTAACTAGAGAATTTGGCTGGGAGGGGGTGGCATAGGACCAGCTATCCTCCGGGGGGCCTGGAAAGCGCCATATTTTCTCAATTTTTCTTGGGGCTGGGATCTTTCTGGGAGGGGGGAGCACGAAGATTCTGGACCCCCTAGTTACGCCCATGTGGGTTAGTGATTTGCTTATTGCTGAAAAGGGCAAGAGGGTTACGATATAGCGTTTTACTTCGATATCTTCTATATGTGTCTCTAATTTTTTTAGTTCCTACGCCTATATGAAAATAAATATTAAATTGAACGTTTTGAGGAGAGGCAGTTGTGATTTTCGGGGGGGGGGGGGGTCGAATTTTTATTTTAATAATAAATATTTTTTATTAGATTTGTTTAGCCATCTCAAGTGGGTTTCAAAAAAGGTAATGATCACTTTCAAAAAATGTAAAAAAAAGTTTCAAATTAGACAGATTTCGAGTTTTTTTTTTTTTTTTTTTTTTTTTTGATCAACCCAAGTTTTTCGGTGTATTCAGAGCCTCTGAATGTCGTTTTTATTAATTAAAAAATCGCCAATGATCCTTAGTTTGCTAAATAATATAAAAAAAAATAATTTAGTTGATAAGAATAATACGTTCTAAAACAAAAGCGCACAAATAATTTTTATATTTATTAATCGAATATTCATAATCATCTGATATTTCTATTATTATCGCTATTTTAATGATAATTATTAAATATAATATAATTTTGAGATGAAATCTCTTTAATTTCCCATAAAAAATTCTTTTTGATAAAACGATAAAAGAAAAAAAAAAGAGTTAAGGAAAGATTTTTATCATAAATTAGTCATTCG
>JAKCPI010015495.1:0-12634 GCA_023213315.1 Euborellia annulipes
CTCCTAAAGCCCCTTAAATTTATCTCCCTAAGGTAAAGCCTGATGGTTTTAATATAAATTAAACAAAAAAATGGTTTGCCTCCAAATTTGCGATTTATTTTTCATTGAATTGGATGGTGATTTTATGTTGAGATTTGTTAAAAACAAGCAGCTGGTTTAAGAGTCGCACTCTTGGCCTCTGTTCGTCTTGTTTGACGTCAATCTCATAAGATGAGCTCATAATTAATTTTTTTTTCCTTTGCCATTTTAGAATAAATAAAAATAAAATTTAGCAATACGCTTACCTCGGCATCTGGAGGAAATAAAATCTTGGTAAACCGGTAAAGGTTCTGTTTAGAGAGTTCGATGCTTGTATTTGCAACATTCACCTGAAAAAAAAAGGAAAAATGATTATTTTTAAGAAAATCAAACTACAAATTTCTACAAGATTTTTTAGATTAATGTCAAAAACAAAAAATTAGGGTGAATAAAAAAAAAAAAAAATTCTATTTATAAATTTAAATTAATTCTATAATTAACGATGTGCGATTTTGATGAAGAGATATCTCAAAGTTTTGAACTGCAGCTGACATTATTAGTTTTTGACGTCAATGGCCAGCAAAAAAAAAAAAAAAAATAACATTGATTTTAGAACATATGCTTATCAATTAGAAAAAGAAGAAGATAGAAAAAAAAACTCACATGGAAGAGTTGTGAAGAATAATCTCTAGGGCAGATGTCACTCTCTCCGCAAAAAGGAGATACTGTAATTGTATTCTCATCGATGACTGGAAGATTGTCGCTAAATCCACCATCCATATAACGAACCCCGTGAAATCTTGGAGGCATCAGACCAGAAAATACGGGTACAAATGTTGTGGCGAGCAAAGCCTAAAGAAAACAAAACAAGTGGATTTTAGAGCTGGATAATAAATAGTTGATGGGTAAAATTTGGTTGTATTAAGGCACCACAAGCTCTGAAGATGGTCTTAATCAAAACAGAAAATACTTCTACCCCCCTCGCTTGGCCACTGATAATAATCAATTTCTTTTGTTTTGATGAGTAAATAAAAGAATAGCAGTAGTTTGTATATTTCGTCTGGACTCCAATATATGATGACATTTCGGACCATCCTACAAGCTCTGAAGATGGTCTTAATCAAGACCGAAACGTCAGCATAGTGGGCTTTGATAAACGTAATAGACAAGCTAGCTGCTATTCTTTTATTTACCCATCAAAACAAAAGAAATTGATTATTATTATACTAGTAGAATAAATAATAATAATGTTTTGAAGAATAGAGGTAGATGTTTTGCTTCCAATGTCAAAGAAGACGTTTTATCAAGGTTGGGTATCTCAGGTTTTATAAAAGGGAGGGAGGGGAAGGTGAAATTTCTCTGTAGAGAGGGGAAAGAGGTAGTGGCACATTCAAAATGAAGGGAAAGTAATTGGTCTAACAATGATTTGATTCCAAATCCAATTTTTCCGTCTAAAGGGGTGGGGCGATATTAATTATTTTATACCAACTAAAAGACTTATTTTTTTTAGCTTACCTAATAATAAACACCTTTTAATAAACAAAATTTGGGAATTAATCAATAGGTATTTGAAATTCATTAAAGAAAAAATTTTTCTCTAAATATTGCATTTACAGAATTAAATGCTGATATTAAATGATGACTTGAGACAAATCCAGCGTGTGTTTGTTATCATACAAAATTTCATGAATACGAAATAAATTCAATTGAAAACAAAATTAATGATTAAAATGGAGAAATTCAAATTTATGACTATTATGTTTATATTTCATAAGAAAATAATCATACATATGTTGTTTAAAAAAAAAAATATTTTGTTTGAAAAAAAAAAAAAAAAAAAAAAAAAAAAAATCCCTCTCCTTGGCCAAGAGAATAAAACGAAGCCCCGTGATTGATTCGTGGGCACCTCAGTCCAAAGGGTATCTTTATCATTCATTAAGTATTTACTCAAGTACCACAATTAATAAGTTATCAATATGATAACAATTTTTCTTTGTTTTATCATTTTATTAATCGTTCAACCAAAAGTATGATTTGAATATGTGATAAAGAGATTTCATAAAATAAATATTAATTTAGAAATATATATAAAAAAAAAGGAAAGAAAAAATATAACAACCACACCTTCCGTATTTTTGTAAAAGAAGAAAAACTTACCTCAAGAAGGTCTTCTCGACTGTTGAATTCAGAAACGATAACATTTTTGCCGTCGTAGACTCGGGTCAAAGAGATGTGCAATTTGCCGCTGACACGGATATGGGCATCTTCGGGAAGGAACTGCAACAATAAAAAAACAAACATTTTTTCATTAATTACTGAACGTAAAAAAAACAGAGAATTTGACTTATTATTTGAAGTAAATTAACCTTTTGCACTCGTATGTACATTTGGGAAGGTCGAGGAATTGTATTTTTCATATTCGATCAAAATGAATAGATATTTCTCTCAATAAATTTATTTAAAGTGTTAAAACCAAGTTGATATTTGGACCGTTTATTTTGAAAGTGGTGTAAGTCCAATTAAAAAAAAAAAGAGATATCACATAATTTATGCTTAAATTAATGTAAATTTTCTATGTATAATTAGCTAGTGGATAATTTCTTAAAAAATTCCCATGTTTTGTACAATTGAAAATTGGTGGGTAAATAGATTTTTTAATAAACAGATTCATTTTCAATTCATTTTCTCGAAACAATAGAAAATGGACTTACACCACTTTCAAAATAAACGGTCCATTTAAAAAGTGAAAAATCCAAAATGGGCCCACCCTTTGAAGGGGTTGGGTTCCAATGATCTGGAATCCGTCTCGAAATTTTTTTCAATAAATATATTTCTGAAAAAAAAATTAAATAAATATCTCAGCTCGTTTAAAAATTATTAAGAAATTGATAAATCAAAATTTCACCCCCCTCCCCAAAAAAATGGAAGGTTTGCGGCCCGAATTTAAAGAAAATAAACCCAAATATTTTCTAGATATTTTTTTAAGCAAGCTAAAAGAACTAATTTCCCAAAATGGTTTCTTATTTCAAAAACCCCGAAATTTATTTTTAGATATTTATCTAATCAAGATTTATTTCAAATGCTTGAAAAAAATTCAAATTGATTGCTCATCTCAGTCAAAAGTTCTTTTTTTATAAAATCAATTAAAAACCAATAAAAATTTTACTCCTAAATGACCATTTGGGTCAAAAAATCACTCTTAAGGCTACTGTAAATGACGACTACGTAACAAAAGTATGAACCTATAATGCAATTCTAATGTAAATATATGTATAATAATAAATATAGGATGGCGATTGAGGCCATTTTGTGATAAAAATTTCGAAATTCCGATTCTAAGGGTTCCAAATTGTCATTTTGGGATAAAATTTTTATGTTAAAAATGTTTTTCTTAATTAGAGTATAACTGTTTAAATAAAAAAAACTCGACAATCTTTAATCTTATTCTTATTTGAGAAGAAGAATATATTTAATATAAATTTCTTGCTTGATATTTAGTGTGAAATAGCAGAGATTAATTTTATTTATTTTTTATTTGTTTTAAGGACTTTTTCGGCATCTAAGGCCATTTAGACCGTATTTATTTCAAATGCTTGATAGCCAAATCAATTGAAATAAATTTTTCTCGCTTTAGACGGGAAGCTAACCCTGGACCCCAGGTACAAGAATCTTCTCTTTGATTCATAAAATTTTTTATATTTAAAGACAAAAAAATTATTAAATATATATACTCTTTAGACTTTACCTAATATAAAATATAATTGAATTTTAGATTAATAATCTTTGAACTATTATTTTGTGACTAATAGCGATGAGATTTGCACTATCTCTCTATGTCGACATATTAATTAATTACCCTGTAAGATTAGGCCTACTCTCCTTTCTGTCTGCATTTTTTTATTTGCTTAAAAATGTTGCAATCAAAGGTGAACATTTATTTATTTATTCTAGAAAATTATGAAATTTGAATCTATAGGTTTATTTATGTATTTTAATAAGACGGTAAAAATGAGAGATGCAGCAGGGTTATTTCTTTATTCGATTAATTCACAGGGCTAACGTTTCGGTTCAGTGTTTGAACCATCCTCAGAAATGGCGAAAAGTCAATTATGAAAGTGTCATAGTGAATTTTATACATTGTTGAAAAATTTTTATATAATAAACTATGGCCAGGTACATAAATGAATTTAAGTATTTATTATAGAAGCTTTATCCAAAAAACCTTTAAAATTCCAAAAATGTGAATCAATTTCAAAAACAAACAAAAAAAATCTGGTGTGACTGTCGCACAGCACACAACTTCTATATATAATAATTACGGAGTGTCCGTCTGTCCGTCTGTCACGCTCTGTTTGACCAACTTCCCGTTGGAATTTTAAAACGAAATTTTGCAGTCTTATAGATGACGTTATAGAGAGTCCCGGAAAAATACTCGGGTCCCAAAATTCCTATAACTTTTTGAGTTATTAATTCTTAAAGTTACGATTTCTCCCATAGGAAATGTATAGAGAAATATTTAAGTATTCTTTGCAGTTGTGTATTCTATGAAGGTAAACAAATCCTCAAGCAGGCACTGGACTGGAATACTTAGTTGTTAGTAATAATAATTTTCTTTTCAAAGAAAAGGCGAGGGTCCGCCGCAGGCGGACCCGAGCCAGCTGTTAGGGGTCCAGGGGGGCGTAGCCCCCCTGCATCTAGAAGCCTTTATTTACGGCTCCAAGTCAAAGCCGATCTGCCAAAATGAATTCATGCTTGTAAAATTCTCTATAGTTTGAGAAAAGCCCCATAAATATCCGTCAAGTAGTTTCAGAATTATATAAGAAATAAAGAATTAATAAAAATTGAAATAATTAAATTCCACAAATATTATCCTATAATTTATCATTTAAATTAAATTTTAATTTCTATAATGATTATATTTAAAATATAAAATCAAAAACACAGAAAATAGATCGAAATTTAGCTTGATCAAATAATAATTTGTATCAGTATTTTCTCAAAAACAAAAATAAAATCTCTATAGTCTATGGCAAATGACTAGGCAATAATGGCAAGGAGTTCTTACCCTTGTGACAATTTATATTTTTATTTTTTTAAAGAAAATTATATACAGCCTTGGCCATAAGTATGAGGCACCCCTAAAAAGTTTGCATATCATATTTATTTCTTAAAATAAACTAAAATTTATTATATAAATGTTAAATTAATTTAATAAAATGTTTATTAAACGCGTGATTATCTTATTTTAAAAGACGAAATACAATAGGTGTGTAAAATATAAAATTAACGTTATTTTGTCAATTTCTTTAAGTAGCGTAAACGTCTTGATACATAGGTAAAAGTTTAAAAAAAGGGATGGGATTGACTTATTTATTTAAAAAAATATCCTTTTGCTTGAAAATGCCAAAAAATTTCCAAAAAAAGTGTAAAAATACAAGTGATTCACGAACAAGGCAAGTCCCAAGTAGAAATTGTCAAAATAGTGGGATATTCACGAAATAAAGTACAATCTGCACTTAAACGATTTTCAGAGACTTGTTTTCATAAAAATAAATTAAGATATGGGTCGAAAGCGTGTCACTACCAAGCTCCAAGATAGAATACTTTGTGAGAGTCTCGCTAAAAAATCGGAAAAAACGTCTTCTGACCTCGCTGCAGCCTTTTTGGAGTAAAATGAAATTTCAATTAGTGCTTGAACAGTAAGAAGACGACTAGGGGAAGCAGGCATGAAAGGGTAGAAGGCCAGAAAAAGCCAAGAAAAAGACAAAAAAAAGCGTCTAGAATGGGCTATGAATCATAATAAACATTTGACGGAAGAAAACTGGTCCCGTGTTGTCTAATCCAATGAATCCAACTTTGAAGTAAGATATTACATTCATTTAAACAAAAATAATGGTTACTTTTCATATCTATGCAATGTCTATAAAAAAAACAGTTTATATTAATTTATCTTTTTCCCCTATTTTTTCTTGTTGGCTACCGTGAACCAGGGCTTCTTCCTGGCCTTCTACCCTTTCATGCCTGCTTCCCCTAGTCGTCTTCTTACTGTTCAAGCACTAATTGAAATTTCATTTTACTCCAAAAAGGCTGCAGCGAGGTCAGAAGACGTTTTTTCCGATTTTTTAGCGAGACTCTCACAAAGTATTCTATCTTGGAGCTTGGTGGTGACACGCTTTCGACCCATATCTTAATTTATTTTTATGAAAACAAGTCTCCGAAAATCGTTTAAGTGCAGATTGTACTTTATTTCGTGAATATCCCACTATTTTGACAATTTCTACTTGGGACATGCCTTGTTCGTGAATCACTTGTATTTTTACACTTTTTTGGAATTTTTTTGGCATTTTCAAGCAAAAGGATATTTTTTTAAATAAATAAGTCAATCCCACACCTTTTTTTAAACTTTTACCTATGCATCAAGACGTTTACGCTATTTAAAGAAATTGACAAAATAACGTTAATTTTATATTTTACACACCTATTGTATTTCGTCTTTTAAAATAAGATAATCACGCGTTTAATAAACATTTTATTAAATTAATTTAACATTTATATAATAAATTTTAGTTTATTTTAAGAAATAAATATGATATCCAAACTTTTTAGGGGTGCCTCATACTTATGGCCAAGGCTGTATGATCAATTATAATTGGCCACCCTCCTTTTACTAAGTTTTTGCATTTATTCCAGTTTGTATGCCATTAGGTCATGCTCTTATTTATATTGTTGCTTACCATTATTAAAACACAAGATATAAAAAATCATGATTTTTCTAAATAATCTGCGATGCGGGTCGAGGATTAGCGGATTAATTAATTAACTAGCCGCGCCGCCCGCCTTCGGCGGGCTTCGCGCCTAGGCGGGGGCTACGCCCCCTGACCCCCACCAGCTGGCTCGGGCCGCCTGCGGCGGACCCTCGCCTTTCTTAATTATGAAAAACTACGTGGCTTCTGAGACGGGGGCTACGCCCCCTGGACCCCCCAACAGCTGGCTCGGGTCCGCCTGCGGCGGACCCTCGCCTTTCTTAATGAGAAACTGGGTGGCGTCTAGACAGGGGGCTACGCCCCCTGGACCCCACCAGCTGGCTCGGGCTGCCGCGGACCCTCGCCTTTCTTAATTATGAAAAACTACGTGGCTTCTAGACAGGGGGCTACGCCCCCTGGACCCCCTGACAGCTGGCTCGGGTCCGCCGCAGGCTACGCCCCCCTGTCTAGACGCCACCCAGTTTCTCATTAAGAAACTGTTGGGGGTCCAGGGGGCGTAGCCCCCCTGTCTAGAAGCCACGTAGTTTTTCATAATTAAGAAAGGCGAGGGTCCGCCGCAGGCGGGCCCGAGCCAGCTGGTGGGGTCCAGGGGGCGTAGCCCCCTGGCTAGGCGCGAAGCCCGCCGAAGGCGGGCGGCGCGGCTAGTTTAAATATAATAATATAAATCACACAGCTGATGGAGCCGAAACGTCAGCTGTGTGAATTAAATAAATAAATAAAAAAAACAAAAAAACTCTAGTTTCATTTCATTTAATAATCACAGATAAATGGTTAAATTAATTCATTTAAATGACAAAAATTTATTTTATTAAAATAAACATAATAAATAAATTTTAATTCATATACTGCAGTATTAAACGAGCAATGTTCAGCGAATTGAACGTATCCGGTATTATTAATTTAAAAAATATATATGTAAAGTAAAACCCGAATGGCCTCTGCAGCCGGAAAGGACAAAAAAAAACGAGCAAAGTACTGTTCGTTTGCTTAAATATTGATATATACTATCTCAGTAATATGAAATTACACTAGGTTTCCTCTTTGGGAATATTATTAATGTGAACTAGAGCCCTGCACGGGCCGATTTTTTTCGGCCCGGAACGGCCCGTGTCCGTATTTTTTTTTTTTTTGACTTCCCGTCCGTACCCGGCCCGTAATTTTTTTTACCATTCTTCAGGCCCGCCCGAAATTAAGTAAATGAATGAACGAATGTCTAGCAATTTTTAAATAAAATTTCATTTGCATGCCCGTCCGCCCGAACCCGTTTATTTACACTTTCTACCCGCCCGTACCCGCTCGTAATTTTTTCATGGCCTCCAATGCCCGCCCGGCCCGGCGGGTAACGGGCCTAAGGGCCAACCCGTACCCGTGCAGGGCTCTAATGTGTACTTTTTTAGTTTTTCCAATTTTATAAAAAAAAAAAAAAAAAAAAAAAAAAAAAAACGGAGACTTTTTAACTAGAAAAAAATTTAGTGCAGCATCTATCCAAGACAGGCAAGCTTCTTTATGTCTCTCCATGTCCCCCCCCCCCCCTTATTTCTATCAGTTCAAAGCCTCGAATAATGAAGGAAGAAAGAAATTATATAATAATTTTTATATTAATTTATTCGAACACTCAAAATTTTTGATAAATATTTTTTTGTACGTGGATTATTTTTATTTTTGCAAATCAATACTGATCTTGACAATGACCTTGAATATGAAGTAGCAAATTAACCTTGATTTTGATAATTTAAGGAAACTCATTTCCTTGCGATATTTTGATGTAAACAGAAAAAAAATGAAAATTCTTTAATTCTGTCATTTGATTGGAGGATGGCTGATATAAGATAAATAGCTCGGGTATCTCATAGTTGATAATCAAGATTTTTAATAATATTTTTCAAATTTATGGTACAATTATTTTTTAAATATCAATATTAGAAATGTATATAATTTAAAAATAATTTACCTTTTCGAGTCCTTCTAACAAGAGATTTTGAATATTAAAAGAGGGGCTGAAGGGCCCAAGAGCGCGTTGACGAGCCTCGATGGCAACTCGCAAGACATCACTTGTAATTCCACCTTGAAAAAGAAAAAGAAAAAATTATTTTAATTAAATCTAGGTTAATCAATGAATTATTTAAATATTTGTAACGATAACAAGATGATCTAATCAAATATTCTCAAAATCAAGGACATTGTGCCTATTGTTTTCAAATTTCTATGATATGTTTTATAATAAAAATTTTAAACAATCTTAAGTGAGACAAATATCGAAAATTTATTTATCTTTTGCGCTTTTTTAAAACCCTAGAAAAAAGATTAATAATTCATGTAGAGGTTACCATTTGAGTACTGTATTTATAGAACAGAAAATGAATATTTATTTAGTAATTAAATTAAATACTTTTTATGTAAACTCAATTATTGTTAATGCAGTTTTATATAATTTATTGGAAATTTCCAAATATCGGTAGTTAAAGAGTATACAAGCTCTATAAGGGCCTTGCGCCGCCTGGATAGGCCGCTACCGGCAAGACAGACGAGCTTGCAGGGACGAGGGAAACTAGGCGTACAAAAAAATTCATTCTATTTCTATGAGTTCATATTCCCTTGCTGATGTTAGATATTCAGCAGCTTATAAAATGTATTTTTTGGTAGTTAGTTTTCAGAATATTTTTTTAAAGACTTTCTGAGGCCCCTTTTCAGCCCCTCCCTCCCCCCTTTCCTATTGTTTTCATTTGATTTTCGAATAGATAGGCCTAATTATTACCGCTCAAAGCACTGATTGTATGATCTGTGCTGATTCTTGGATCATCCAAGAGGCAGAAACTAATTTTTTGCATTGTTGCAATCAAGGAATATTATTTTGAAAATTTATTTATTTATTTATTTTATTAATAGAAAATTATAAAATTTGAATCTAATGGTTTATGGTTTATGTATAATAGAATCTTTCACAGGTTTTCTGGTTATTTATATAAGACAGGGAAAAATTGTAGTCTGATAGAAATAAAATAAAAAGAAATTCAATTTTCTTTGTCACTGGCGTTTCGCAGACTTCATTATGGTCCAAAAAAAAAAATTGACTGTATGCCTTGAGAAAGTGCGCGCGATGCATACGAAACGTCAGCGATAAAAAAATAAATAAATTTATTTTTATTTACACTTAGCTGCAACTTATTTATTCTAAATACAAATTTTTGGCTAATTATTCTAGGATACAATTTACCAAGAGTTTGTATTTAGAGATCTACAAACTGAATACTAAATTGTTTTGTACAGTGAGCGCCACAATTAAAAAAAAAATTTAATTTCAAAAATATGAAATAAAACTGAAATTTTACCAATTATTTAACGATATCAATATAATTATCTAAATTTTCATCAGGACCCAATTTTTTTGACAACTTCAATACCTCTAACCTTTTTTATTTGCATAAAAAAATTAGAAAATTTATCGTTATTTACTCCAGTAATTAATTTTCATGTAATTTTTGCTATCTTATCACTAAACATTAAATAACAAAGGAAAATCAAAAAAAGTAAATAAGAATTTATCAGATATTTTTGGGAGGGATGGTCAAAAATAAAAATAAATAGAAAAATTTCAAATAAATATAATAATATGACCTTGTGGAAACAGGAAGTAAATTTTCTTTAGCAATAAACGATGGCCATTCGAGAATAATAAATAATTAATTTAATTATTACGCCACGCGAAGTTGTTATCGCAGCTGTCCCATTTTGATAGCCATATTAATAATAAATAATTCAGATTTTATTAAAAAAAAGTCCTTATTGCTTCTTTTTTTCGAGGTCAATATATTTATCTAGTTATCTAATTAGAATAGAAGAAAAAAAAGTTAATATTTATTTATGAGGAATTTTGATGTTATTTTTAAATGACCTGTACTGACTGACTTAGGCAATAATTTTTTTCTTTCTCAGATTTTTTTTATATTTTGTATTGTATTTAAAAATCAAAAAATTCATTTCCACATGATACAAATCAAATCGTTCATATTTAATTTTATTATTTTTATCATTATAAAAAAATTATTATTTTTTTTTTTTAATAAATCATTGAAAAAATTGGACACATTACAAAAATTCCCTTATCCATGTGGTGTGGTATTTAAATAATAAAAATAAAAAAATTTAGATAAATAAAACTGCATTATAATTCATTACTCATCAAAAAAGTTTGAATAAAAATTTATTAAAAGAACAAGGTCCATCATGCATACCCCCCCCCCCCCCGCTGCAGCGTAGGAGAGACAATTTGCGAAATAAAACATGGGAACAAAAAAATAATAATAAATTTCAAAATATCTTAGCATTGATAAATGATAAAAATTGTTTTAGCAAGAATATTTATTATACAAGTAGTATATTAAATTATTTCCTATGGGAGAAATCGTAACGTCAGTAATTAATAACTCAAAAAGTTATAGAAATTTCGGGACGAATATAATTTTCATGTAATGGATAGAAGTTCCTTTTTAAGTACCGGTATATAAAATTTTGGTTTGAAATTCTAAGGGGAAGTTGTCCAAATACAGCGTGAACGACAGATACACAGCGAATTATAGTGTACGGTATATTTAAAAATTGTTGAAGGCAAGAAAGTTTTTTATACGATTTTTGTCTTATTAGTGAATGGGTCCCCGAAACACAACCTTTCACTATTAGAGACAATGGCAATAAGTGGCCATTCAAGTAAATCGTACCCAGGGGGTTCCCATTTGCTTGTTCTTGAGGGATGTCAAATTTTTAACAATTTCTTGAGAGGTTTCGGGTCAATTTCCTTGTTCAATCTTCAGAATGGTTCCCGGAAAAATGAAATGTTTACGTAAGCATGGTGGACTAGCATGGCTAGAGAATTTGGCTGAGGGGGGGGGGGTATAGGACCAGCTATCCCCTGGAGGGCCTGGAAAGCCATATTTTCTCAATTTTTCTTGGGGCTGGGAGCCTTCTAGGGGGGGGGGGGGCACCCTCTAGTTACGCCCATGTGGGTTAGTGATTTGCTTATTGCTGAAAAGGGCAAGAGGGTTACAAAATAGCGTTATACTTCGATATCTTCTAAATATGTGTCTCAAATTTTTTTAGTTCTTCTAAAATAGTTCTATATGAAAATAAATATTAAATTGACCGTTTCGAGGGAGAGGCAGTTGAGATTTTCGGGGGGGGGGGGCGAATTTTTTATTTTAATAATAAATATTTTTTATTAAATTTGTTTAGTCATCTCAAGTGGGTTTCAAAAAATGTAAAAAAAGTTTTTGCAGTCTCAAAAGAGGACGATTTTCGAGTTTTTTTTTTTGATCAACTAAAGTTTTTCGGTGTATTCAGAGCCTCTGAATGCCGTATTTATTAATTAAAAAATAGCCAATGATCCTTAATTTGCTAATATAAAAAAAATACTTTAGTTGATAAGAATAATACGTTCTAAAACAAAAGTGCACAAATAATTTTTATATTTATTAATCGAATATTCATAATCATCTGATATTTCTATTATTATCGCTATTTTAATGATAATTATTAAATATAATATAATTTTGAGATGAAATCTTTAATTTCCCATAAAAATTCTTTGATAAAACGATAAAAAGAAAAAAATCTGGTGTGACTGGCGCACAGCACACAACTTTCTCTTACCTTCGGTAATCGAAACTTGTATTCTGTGCTTGTCACACCAGATTTTTTGTGTGAAAATATATTTAGTTTCCGCCAATATATTAGAAATTTAAGATGTCAAAATTATAAACATGGGAAAATATTTATAATTTGTTACCATGGCAACCATTTCTCCTATCTTCCCTATGAAATACAAGAGTAAAGTGTGCTTCAAACAATTTTGAGGGGAA
>JAKCPI010015496.1:0-10487 GCA_023213315.1 Euborellia annulipes
CCTAAAGAAAACAAAACAAGTGGATTTTAGAGCTGGATAATAAATAGTTGATGGGTAAAATTTGGTTGTATTTTCAGGCTTGATTAAGGCACCACAAGCTCTGAAGATGGTCTTAATCAAAACAGAAAATACTTCTACCCCCTCGCTTGGCCACTGATAATAATCAATTTCTTTTGTTTTGATGAGTAAATAAAAGAATAGCAGTAGTTTGTATATTTCGTCTGGACTCCAATATATGATGACATTTCGGACCATCCTACAAGCTCTGAAGATGGTCTTAATCAAGACCGAAACGTCAGCATAGTGGAAGCCACGATAAACGTAATAGACAAGCTAGCTGCCTATTCTTTTATTTTTTTATCCAAAGAAATTGATAGTAGTATACTAGTAGAATAAATAATAATAATGTTTTTGAAGAATAGAGGTAGATGTTTTGCTTCCAATGTCAAAGAAGACGTTTTATCAAGGTTTGGTATCTCAGGTTTTATGAAAGGGAGGGATGGGAAGATGAAATTTCTCTGTAGAGAGGGGAAAGAGGTAGTGGCATTCAAAATGAAGGGAAAGTAATTAATTGGTCTAACAATGATTTGATTCCAAATCCAATTTTTCCGTCTAAAGGAGTGGGGCGATATTAATTATTTTTATACCAACTAAAAGACTTATTTTTTTTAGCTTACCTAATAATAAACACCTTTTAATAAACAAAATTTGGGAATTAATCAATAGGTATTTGAAATTCATTAAAAAAGAAAAATTTTTCTCTAAATATTGCATTTACAGAATTAAATGCTGATATTAAATGATGACTTGAGACAAATCCAGCGTGTGTTTGTTATCATACAAAATTTCATGAATACGAAATAAATTCAATTGAAAACAAAATTAATGATTAAAATGGAGAAATTCAAATTTATGACTATTATGTTTATATTTCATAAGAAAATAATCATACATATGTTGTTTAAAAAAAAAAATATTTTGTTTGAAAAAAAAAAAAAAAAAAAAAAAAAAATCCCTCTCCTTGGCCAAGAGAATAAAACGAAGCCCCGTGATTGATTCGTGGGTACCTCAGTCCAAAGGGTATCTTTTATCATTCATTAAAAGTATTTACTCAAGTACCACAATTAATAAGTTATCAATATGATAACAATTTTTTCTTTTGTTTTATCATTTTATTAATCGTTCAACCAAAAGTATGATTTGAATATGTGATAAAGAGATTTCATAAAATAAATATTAATTTAGAAATATATATAAAAAAAAAGGAAAGAAAAAAATATAACAACCACACCTTCCGTATTTTTGTAAAAGAAGAAAAAACTTACCTCAAGAAGGTCTTCTCGACTGTTGAATTCAGAAACGATAACATTTTTGCCGTCGTAGACTCGGGGTCAAAGAGATGTGCAATTTGCCGCTGACACGGATATGGGCATCTTCGGGAAGGAACTGCAACAATAAAAAAACAAACATTTTTTCATTAATTACTGAACGTAAAAAAAACAGAGAATTTGACTTATTATTTGTGAAGTAAATTAACCCTTTGCACTCGTATGTACATTGGGAAGGTCGAGGAATTGTATTTTTCATATTCGATCAAAATGAATAGATATTTCTCTCAATAAATTTATTTAAAGTGTTAAAACCAAGTTGATATTTGGACCGTTTATTTTGAAAGTGGTGTAAGTCCAATTAAAAAAAAAAAAAAAAAAAAAAAATGAGATATCACATAATTTATGCTTAAATTAATGTAAATTTTCTATGTATAATTAGCTAGTGGATAATTTCTTAAAAATTCCCATGTTTTGTACAATGAAAATTGGTCGGTAAATAGATTTTTTTCAATAAACAGATTCATGTTAACCTTTCATTTTCTCGAAACAATAGAAAATGGATTTACACCACTTTCAAAATAAACGGTCCATTTAAAAAGTGAAAAATCCAAAATATGAGCCCACCCTTTGAAGGGTTGGGTTCCAATGATCTGGAATCCATCTCGAAATTTTTTTCCTTAAAATATATTTCTGAAAAAAAATTAAATAAATATCTCAGCTCGTTTAAAAATTATTAAGAAATTGATAAATCAAAATTTCACCCCCTCCCCCAAAAAATGGAAGGTTTGCGGCCCGAATTTAAAGAAAATAAACCCAAAATATTTTCTAGATATTTTTTTAAGCAAGCTAAAAGAACTAATTTCCCAAAATGGTTTCTTATTTCAAAAACCCGGAAATTTATTTTTAGATATTTATCTAATCAAGATTTATTTCAAATGCTTGAAAAAATTCAAATTGATTGCTCATCTCAGTCAAAAGTTCTTTTTTTTTTTATAAAATCAATTAAAAACCAATAACAATTTTACTCCTAAATGACCATTTGGGTCAAAAAATCACTCTTAACTACTGTAAATGACGACTACGTAACAAAAGTATGAACCTATAATGCAATTCTAATGTAAATATATGTATAATAATAAATATAGGATGGCGATTGAGGCCATTTTGTGATAAAAATTTCGAAATTCCGATTCTAAGGGTTCCAAATTGTCATTTTGGGCTAACATTTTTATGTTAAAAATGTTTTTCTTAATTAGAGTATAACTGTTTAAATAATAAAAAACTCGACAATCTTTAATCTTATTCTTATTTGAGAAGAAGAATATATTTAATATAAATTTCTTGCTTGATATTTAGTGTGAAAGAGCAGAGATTAATTTTATTTATTTTTTATTTGTTTTAAGGACTTTTTCGGCATCTAAGGCCATTTAGACCGTATTTATTTCAAATGCTTGATAGCCAAATCATTTGAAATCAATTTTTCTCGCTTTAGACGGGAAGCTAACCCTGGACCCCAGGTACAAGAATCTTCTCTTTGATTCATAAAATTTTTTATATTTAAAGACAAAAAAATTATTAAATATATATACTCTTTAGACTTTACCTAATATAAAATATAATTGAATTTTAGATTAATAATCTTTGAACTATTATTTTGTGACTAATAGCGATGAGATTTGCACTATCTCTCTATGTCGACATATTAATTAATTACCCTGTAAGATTAGGCCTACTCTCCTTTCTGTCTGCATTTTTTTATTTGCTTAAAAATGTTGCAATCAAAGGTGAACATTTATTTATTTATTCTAGAAAATTATGAAATTTGAATCTATAGGTTTATTTATGTATTTTAATAAGACGGTAAAAATGAGAGATGCAGCAGGGTTATTTCTTTATTCGATTAATTCACAGGGCTAACGTTTCGGTTCAGTGTTTGAACCATCCTCAGAAATGGCGAAAAGTCAATTATGAAAGTGTCATAGTGGATTTTATACATTGTTGAAAAATTCTTATATAATAAACTATGGCCAGGTACATAAATGAATTTAAGTATTTATTATAGAAGCTTTATCCAAAAAACCTTTAAAATTCCAAAAAATGTGAATCAATTTCAAAAACAAACAAAAAAATCTGGTGTGACTGTCGCACAGCACACAACTTCTATATATAATAATTACGGAGTGTCCGTCTGTCTGTCTGTCCGTCTGTCACGCTCTGTTTGACCAACTTCCCGTTGGAATTTTAAAACGAAATTTTGCAGTCTTATAGATGACGTTATAGAGAGTCCCGGAAAAATACTCGGGTCCCAAAATTCCTATAACTTTTTGAGTTATTAATTCTTAAAGTTACGATTTCTCCCATAGGAAATGTATAGAGAAATATTTAAGTATTCTTTGCAGTTGTGTATTCTATGAAGGTAAACAAATCCTCAAGCAGGCACTGGACTGGAATACTTAGTTGTTAATAATAATTTTCTTTTCAAAGAAAAGGCGAGGGTCCGCCGCAGGCGCAGCCGAGCCAGCTGTTAGGGGTCCAGGGGGCGCAGCCCCCGCTATCTAAAGCCTTTATTTACGGCTCCAAGTCAAAGCCGATCTGCCAAAATGAATTCATGCTTGTAAAATTCTCTATAGTTTGAGAAAAGCCCCATAAATATCCGTCAAGTAGTTTCAGAATTATATAAGAAATAAAGAATTAATAAAAATTGAAATAATTAAATTCCACAAATATTATCCTATAATTTATCATTTAAATTAAATTTTAATTTCCATAATGATTATATTTAAAATATAAAATCAAAAACACAGAAAATAGATCGAAATTTAGCTTGGTCAAATAATAATTTGTATCAGTATTTTCTCAAAAACAAAAATAAAATCTCTATAGTCTATGGCAAATGACCTAGGCAATAATGGCAAGGAGTTCTTACCCTTGTGACAATTTATATTTTTATTTTTTTTAAAGAAAATTATATATGATCAATTATAATTGGCCACCCTCCTTTTACTAAGTTTTTGCATTTATTCCAGTTTGTATGCCATTAGGTCATGCTCTTATTTATATTGTTGCTTACCATTATTAAAACACAAGATATAAAAAATCATGATTTTTTCTAAATAATCTGCGATGCGGGTCGAGGATTAGCGGATTAATTAATTAACTAGCCGCGCCGCCCGCCTTCGGCGGGCTTCGCGCCTAGCCGGGGGCTACGCCCCCTGGACCCCACCAGCTGGCTCGGGCCCGCCTGCGGCGGACCCTCGCCCTTCTTAATTATGAAAAACTACGTGGCTTCTGGACAGGGGGGGCTACGCCCCTGGACCCCAACAGCTGGCTCGGGTCCGCCTGCGGCGGACCCTCGCCTTTCTTAATGAGAAACTGGGTGGCGTCTAGACAGGGGGCGTAGCCCCCTGGACCCCACCAGCTGGCTCAGGCCCGCCTGCGGCGGACCCTCGCCTTTCTTAATTGTGAAAAACTACGTGGCTTCTGGGAGGGGCACGCCCCCTGGACCCCCTGACAGCTGGCTCGAGGTCCGCCGCAGGCTACGCCCCCCTGTCTAGACGCCACCCAGTTTCTCATTAAGAAACTGTTGGGGGGTCCAGGGGGCGTAGCCCCTGTCTAGAAGCCACGTAGTTTTCATAATTAGAAAGGCGAGCGGTCCGCCGCAGGCGGGCCTGAGCCCTAGTAGGGGTCCAGGGGCGTAGCCCCCCCTGGCTGCGAAGCCCGCCGAAGGCGGGCGGCGCGGCGTAAGTTTAAATATAATAATATAAATCACACAGCTGATGGAGCCGAAACGTCAGCTGTGTGAATTAAATAAATAAATAAAAAAAACAAAAAACTCTAGTTTCATTTCATTTAATAATCACAGATAAATGGTTAAATTAATTCATTTAAATGACAAAAATTTATTTTATTAAAATAAACATAATAAATAAATTTTAATTCATATACTGCAGTATTAAACGAGCAATGTTCAGCGAATTGAACGTATCCGGTATTATTAATTTAAAAAATATATATGTAAATTAAAACCCGAATGGCCTCTGCAGCCGGAAAGGACAAAAAAAACGAGCAAAGTACTGTTCGTTTGCTTAAATCAGGGGCGTATATGAAATTTTTTTTCGGGAGGGGCCCGAACTCAAAAAATTTTTCTGCGGAAAATTTTTTTTTAAGAAACTATATTTTTTTTCACACGAAATTTTTTTGCGGACCATTTTTTCTATTGCGGAACCAAAGTTGTCCATCCTGCGGAAAAATTTGTTGCGCTGATGTCTGTATATCCCTATATATGTATATGTGTTTGGGAAATTTCGGGGGGGGGGGGCGGGGCCCCCTCCCCCATAAATACGCCCCTGGCTTAAATATTGATATATACTATCTCAGTAATATGAAATTACACTAGGTTTTTGGGTTTTTAGTTTTCCAAATTTTTATAAAAAAAAAAAAAAAAAAAATCTGGTGTGACTGGCGCACAGCACACAACTTTCTCTTACCTTCGGTAATCGAAAGTTCTGTACTGTGCTTGTCACACCTCAGATTTTTTGTGTCGACATGTATTTAGTCCCCAGCAGTAGGGAATAATTGAATTCAGATGTCAAATTGATAAACATGGGAAAATATTTATATTTTGTTACCATGGCAACCATTTCTCCTATCTTTCCTATGAAGCACAAGAGTAAAGTGTGCTTCAAACAATTTTGAGGGCAAAACGAGAATATACATTTGAAAGAGCATCTAAAAAATAATTGATTTTTGAATTTTAATCAAAATCGTTAGAGCGAATTTTGAGAAAATCGAAAAAAACTGAAAAAGTACATCAGTAAAGTACTAGTACTCTTTGGCCGATTTTGATTAAAAGCTTATTTTTCCGGTCCCGGGGGTGTTTAACTTAAATATAAAATTTCAACCTCGTAGCTCAATTCCTTCATGCTTAAAATTGAACACAGACACACACACACACCCACACACACACACACCACACAGACAAACCACTTTTTTGGATTCAGGGGACCTCAAAACGTGAAGATCCATCAAAATCTCGACATCGAATTTTTGACATGAATCCAATACTTTCTCTCTATATATATATTACATATATACATAGGTAGAGAAAGTAAAAAACGGAGACTTTTTAACTAGAAAAAAATTTAGTGCAGCATCTATCCAAGACAGGCAAGCTTCTTTATGTCTCTCCATGTCCCCCCCCCCCCCCCTTATTTCTATCAGTTCAAAGCCTCGAATAATGAAGGAAGAAAGAAATTATATAATAATTTTTATATTAATTTATTCGAACACTCAAAATTTTTGATAAATATTTTTTTGCACGTGGATTATTTTTATTTTTGCAAATCAATACTGATCTTGACAATGACCTTGAATATGAAGTAGCAAATTAACCTTGATTTTGATAATTTAAGGAAACTCATTTCCTTACGATATTTTGATGTAAACAGAAAAAAAATGAAAATTCTTTAAATCTGTCATTTGATTGGAGGATGGCTGATATAAGATAAATAGCTCGGGTATCTCATAGTTGATAATCAAGATTTTTAATAATATTTTTCAAATTTATGGTACAATTATTTTTTAAATATCAATATTACAAATGTATATAATTTAAAAATAATTTACCTTTTCGAGTCCTTCTAACAAGAGATTTTGAATATTAAAAGAGGGGCTGAAGGGCCCAAGAGCGCGTTGACGAGCCTCGATGGCAACTCGCAAGACATCACTTGTAATTCCACCTTGAAAAAGAAAAAGAAAAAATTATTTTAATTAAATCTAGGTTAATCAATGAATTATTTAAATATTTGTAACGATAACAAGATGATCTAATCAAATATTCTCAAAATCAAGGACATTGTGCCTATTGTTTTCAAATTTCTATGATATGTTTTATAATAAAAATTTTAAACAATCTTAAGTGAGACAAATATCGAAAATTTATTTATCTTTTGCGCTTTTTTAAAACCCTAAGCACCTAGAAAAAAGATTAATAATTCATGTAGAGGTTACCATTTGAGTACTGTATTTATAGAACAGAAAATGAATATTTATTTAGTAATTAAATTAAATATTTTATGTAAACTCAATTATTGTTAATGGAGTTTTATATAATTTATTGGAAATTTCCAAATATCGGAAGTTAAAGAGTATACAAGCTCAATAAGGGCCTTGCGCCGCCTGGGTAGGCCGCTACCTGCAAGACAGACGAGCTTGCAGGGACGAGGGAAACTAGGCGTACAAAAAAAAATCATTCTATTTCTATGGGTTCATATTCCCTTGCTGATGTTAGATATTCAGCAGTTATAAAATGTATTTTTGTCATTTGGTAGTTAGTTTTCAGAATATTTTTTTTTAAGACTTTCTGAGGCCCTCCCTCCCCCCTTTCCTATTGTTTTCATTTGATTTTCGAATAGATAATTATTACCGCTCAAAGCACTGATTGTATGATCTGTGCTGATTCTTGGATCATCCAAGAGGTAGAAACTAATTTTTGCATTGTTGCAATCAAAAAGGAATATTATTTTGAAAAATTATAGTCTGATAGAAATAAAATAAAAAGAAATTCAATTTTCTTTGTCACTGGCGTTTTCGCAGACTTCATTATGGTCCAAAAAAAAAAAATTTGACTGTATGCCTTGAGAAAGTGCGCGCGATGCATACGAAACGTCAGCGATAAAAAAAATAATAAATTTATTTTTATTTACACGTAGTCTAAAACTTATTTGTTTTAAATACAAATTTTTGGCTAATTATTCTAGGATACAATTTACCAAGAGTTTGTATTTAGAGATCTACAAACTGAATACTAAATTGTTTTGTACAGTGAGCGCCACAATTAAAAAAAAATTTAATTTCAAAAATATGAAATAAAACTGAGAATTTTACCAATTATTTAACGATATCAATATAATTATCTAAAATTTTCATCAGGACCCAATTTTTTTGACAACTTCAATACCTCCTAACCTTTTTTATTTGCATAAAAAAAATTAGAAAATTTATCGTTATTTACTCCAGTAATTAATTTTCATGTAATTTTTGCTATCTTATCACTTAAACATTAAATAACAAAGGAAAAAATCAAAAAAAGTAAATAAGAATTTATCAGATATTTTTGGGAGGGATGGTCAAAGTAAAAATAAATAGAAGAAATTTCAAATAGATATAATAATATGACCTTGTGGAAACAGGAAGTAAATTTTCTTTAGCAATAAACGATGGCCATTCGAGAATAATAAATAATTAATTTAATTATTACGCCACGCCGAAGTTGTTATCGCAGCTGTCCCATTTTTGATAGCCATATTAATAATAAATAATTCAGATTTTATTTTTTTAAAAAAAGTCCTTATTGCCTTTTTTTCGAGGTCAATATATATTTATCTAGTTATCTAATTAGAATAGAAGAAAAAAAAGTTAATATTTATTTATGAGGAATTTTGATGTTTTTTTTAAATGACCTGTACTGACCTGACTTAGGCAATAATTTTTTCCTTTCTCAGTGATTTTTTTTATATTTTGTATTGTATTTAAAAATCAAAAAATTCATTTCCACTGATACAAATCAAATCGTTCATATTTAATTTTATTATTTTTATCATTATAAAAAAATTATTATTTTTTTTTTTTTAATAAATCATTGAAAAAATTGGACACATTACAAAAATTCCCTTATCCATGTGGAGTGGTATTTCAATAATTAAAAAATAAAAAAATTTAGATAAATAAAACTTTAGCATTATAATTCATTACTCATCAAAAAAGTTTGGTTAAAAAATTTATTAAAAGAATTAAGGTCCATCATGCATACCCCCCCGCTGCAGCGTAGGAGGGCAATTTTGGCTCAAACATAGAACAAAAAAATAATAATAAATTTCAAAATATCTTAGCATTGATAAATGATAAAAATTGTTTTAACCAAAATATTTATTATACAAGTAGTATATTAAATTATTTCTATGGGAGAAATCGTAACATCAGTAATTAATAACTCAAAAAGTTATAGAAATTTCGGGGTGAATATAATTTTCATGTAATGGATAGAAGTTCCTTTTTTAAGTACCGGTATATAAAATTTTGGTTTGAAATTCAGGAAGTTGTCCAAATACAGCGTGAACGACAGATACACATTAACGAATTATAGTGTACCGAATATTTAAAAATTGTTGAAGACAAGAAGAAGTTTTTTATACGATTTTTTGTCTTATTAGTGAATGGGTCCCGAAAACACAACCTTTCACTATTAGAGACAATGGCAGCCAGTGGCCATTCAAGTAAATCGAGCTACCCAGAGGGTTCCCATTTGCTTGTTCTTGAGGGATGTCTAATTTTTAACAATTTCTTGAAGTTTCAGGTCAATTTCCTTGGTGAAATCACTTCAGAATGGTTTTTGGAAAAATAGAAATGTTTACGTAAGCATGGTGAACAAGCATGGCTAGAGAATTTGGCTGAGGGGGGTATAGGACCAGCTATCCCCAGGAGGGCCTGGGAAGCCATATTTTTTCTCAAGTTTTCTTGGGGCTGGGAGCTTTCTAGGGGGGGGGGCACCCTCTAGATTACGCCCATGTGGGTTAGTGATTTGCTTATTGCTGAAAAGGGCAAAAGGAAGTTACAAAATAGCGTTATACTTCGGTATCTTTTAAATATTGTCTCAAAATTTTTTAGTTCTTCTGAAATGTTCTATATGAAAATAAATATTAAATTGACGTTTCGAGGGAGAGGCGGTTGTGATTTTCGGGGGGGGGGGGCGAATTTTTTATTTTAATAATAAATATTTTTTTATTAGATTTGTTTAGTCATCTCAAGTGGGTTTCAAAAAATGTAAAAAAAAGTTTTTGCAGTCTCAAAAGAGGACGATTTTCGAGCTTTTTTTTTGATCAGTTGAGATTTTTCGGTGTATTCAGAGCCTCTGAATGCCGTATTTATTAATTAAAAAATAGCCAATGATCCTTAATTTGCTAATATAAAAAAAATACTTTAGTTGATAAGAATAATACGTTCTAAAACAAAAGAAAGCGCACAAATAATTTTTATTATATTCATAATCATCTGATATTTCTATTATTATCGCTATTTTAATGATAATTATTAAATATAATATAAATTTGAGATGAAATCTTTAATTTCCCATAAAAATTCTTTGATAAAACGATAAAA
>JAKCPI010015497.1:0-23878 GCA_023213315.1 Euborellia annulipes
TAAAGTTTATCACTTAACTCTATTTTTCACAGGAAAATTTTTAGCATCAAACATTGGATAAACAGTAAAAAAATTTCCTATGTCTCTAGGAGTTTATTTTCCTAACGCGCATGTTCATTGAAGTTTAACGAAATTCATCATTTTTGATACATTTATTATGTTGTCAAATAATAGGCCTAATAAAAAAATTAAGATTTTCACTAATTTTATGAAACTTTAGGCAGAATGCGCGATCGGAAGATGAAGTCCGATTTAAAAATTTTTTTTTCTGTTTTTCTTGTATTTACTAATCGCAACTTTTCCGCACTATAGCAACAGTGGCGTACCGAGGGGGGCGGTCCGCCCCAGGCCCCGAGCCGGCATAGGCCCCCATATATTTATAGAAAAAAAAATTAATGAAAATTTTTTAATTGAGAGGAAGGCCCCGTGCCCTCAGGGCTCAAGTAAAAATAAAAAAATTTAGATAAAAAACAAAAATTTAATGAAAATTTTCTTTGAGAGGCCCCGGGCCCTCAGGGCTCAAGTAAAAATGAAAATTTAGATAAAAAAAAAAACAAAATTTAATGAAAATTACTCTTTGAGAGGCCCCGGGGCCCTCAGAAATTAAGTAAAAATGAAAAAATTTAGATAAAAAAAAAAACAAAATTTAATGAAAATTTTCTTTGGAGAGGCCCCGGGGCCCTCAGGCTCAAGTAAAAATGAAAAAAAAATTTAGATAAAAAAAACAAAAATTTAATGAAAATTTCTCTTTGAGAGGCCCCATAAATCTCAGGCTCAAGTAAAAATGAAAAAATTTAGATAAAAAAAAAAACAAAAATTTAATGAAAATTTCTCTTTGAGAGGCCCTGGGGCCCTCAGGCTCAAGTAAAATGAAAAAAAATTTAGATAAAAAAAAAAACAAAATTTAATGAAAATTTCTCTTTGAGAGGGCCCCCTGGGCCCTCAGGCTCAAGTAAAATGAAAAATTTAGATAAAAAAAAACAAAAATTTAATGAAAAATTTCTCTTTGAGAGGCCCCGGGGCCCTCAGGGCTCAAGTAAAAATGAAAAAATTTAGGATAAAAAAAACAAAATTTAATGAAAATTTCTCTTGAGGGGCCCCGGGCCAGCCCTCTAGGCTCAAGTAAAAATGAAAAAATTTAGATAAAAAAAAAAACAAAATTTAATGAAAATTTCTCTTTGAGAGGCCCCGGGGCCTCAGGGCTCAAGTAAAAAAATGAAAAAATTTAGATTAAAAAAAAAAACAAAATTTAATGAAAATTTCTCTTTGAGAGGCCCCGGGGCCCTCAGGAGTATAGGCTCAAGTAAAAATGAAAAAAAATTTAGATAAAAAAACAAAATTTAATGAAAATTTCTTTCTTTGAGAGGCCCCGGGGCCCTTTTGGGGTTCAGGGATATACGGTATTTTAAAATATTTTTGTGTATAGAGGAGAAGGATATTTAAAGATGAGCCCCCCAAAAAAATTCAATATAAGGCCCCCTCTTCTAGAGCCGCCCCAGGCCACCAACTGCCTCGGTACGCCTCTGATAGCAACTCTGAATTCAAAAGTTGACTTTTTCGATCTTTTTTTCTCTCAACGACCTGTAATTTTTTTTTTTTAATTTTGCTCCTTTTGGTCATTTTTACGTTATAATATTTGTTAGTGCTATGAGGTTTCTGGGGAGACGTAATTGGAGGGATTGATGATGGGATGTTCGGAGATCACTTTCGGCCAGTAAATATAAAACAATTAAAGAGAGTGTATTATTTCGTCTCAGGAGTTCTGTATCTTGTAAAAAAAAAAAAAAAAAAAAATAAAGGTAATTTTTTGTTTTGCGGACCATTTGGCTCCCCTGCCCCCCCCACCCCTTCGCTCGCCTGTGTTAGATGTTTAAAGCAACAGACCTTAGTTCCAAATTTCGAAGTTATATTTGAATTTCTGTTTTTTAATTGATAAATACCCAGTGAGAATGAATGTATCAAAACCCCCACCCTGTTGTCCAAATTTTATTAACAAATCAGTAATAATTATCACAAACCATTCATTATTTTATTTATTTATTATTTTTTTATTATTAATATCATTTTTAAACATCATTTATTTCCGCTTCATACAAAATAAATAACACACATTAAAATATTTACTTTAAGAGATGTTTATTGATCACTCATTGAAAAAACAATCTCTAGAGGGGGGTTTGAAGGAGCGATAAGAAAATTGGAAATATTAAAAACAAATAAGAACGACAAGCAAATAGAGATAGTAAAAATATGATAATATAAAATTTGGGTTTCTTTATCTTCATCCAATGAATTATATTCGGTAATTAAATATATGTTTAGGATGTAAAAAAAAATGGGGTGTGATTGGTCGCACAGCATACAACCTTAGGTAATTTTATATTAACATATATATATGTAAGAGAAAGTAAAATAAAAATAAATTCAATTGTTAATTTATATTTTATCTACAAGTTTTTATTAAAACTTATTTGCGTCACAGGTTCTTCTCTATTGATAAATATTCATAAAAGTTATCATAAAAAAAAAAAATTATGTCAAGAAATTCATATATTCCTATGTGGAATAATAATATAGACTTCGTTCGATCTAACAATGAGTTGACGTAAAGGGAAAGTAAAAATTTAAATATACGGAGAAAAACAGATGTATATGACGAACGGGTCACTCATTATTTGAATAAAATAAAAAAAATCTGGTGTGACTCGTCGCACCAGATTTTTTGTGTCGACATATATTTAGTTTCCGGTGATATATTAGAATTCAAGAAAGATGTAAAATTTATAAACATGGGAAAAGATTTATAATTTGTGACCATGGCAACAACCATTTCTCCAAAGCCACCAAATCTCATTCATTTCTCCTATATTTCCTCTGAAGTACAAGAGTAAAGTGGTCTTTAGACAATTTTGAGGACAAAATGAGAATATACGTTTTAAAAAAAGCATCTAAAAAATATATATTACATTCGATATAATAGTGGGGGTCCAGTCACATATATTTATATCTTTTAGTACGTAAATGATTTAAATAAATATTTATTTGGCTGCCTGGGTTCCGAACCTACGTCCCTTGGGTCTAAGATTATCAATATGGAAATTTGTTAATAACTTCTCGGCCGCGGGGGGAGGGAGATAAAATAATAGTGCAATATTAATTAATTGACCTAAATAAAAATAAAAATCTGGTGTGATAGTCGTACCAGATTTTTAACATATATAGAGGTAAGAGAAAGCAAAAAAAAGTTCAAATATTGAACCTGGCAAAATACTCTTATCTAAATATTTTAAATACAAAATACTGTATTTAAATCAAGTGTGGATACAAGGGAGGGGTAAAGGAGGTAATTACCCCCCCCCCCCCGAGATTTGAAAAAAATGGCTTTTTTTTCGAAAAAAAAAAATTTATTTTTAATGTAAAATTTTAAAAATTAATACTTAAAAATTTGATTTTTATTTATATTCTGGCAAACAAGTACAGAATGGGCCTTTAAATTACCGAAATTAAGGAAAAATTGTACGCCGTGCGACCAGTCACACCAGATTAGCCCCCTCCCCGGGGAAACACCTCTGGATCCGCCATTGTTTTCACTTTCAGTATTTGAGAAAATGAGTGTCCAGTCCTAAAGTTGGTATAAAAAACTTTCTCAAAATGTCTCTTTAATTTGTGAAAAATCAGGGGGGCTTCATATTTTTTGGCTGCTCCTGCTCCTTTAAAATAGTAACGGGGGTAGGCCTATGTCCTATGTAAGGCAACAAAAAGAGGCTTAAAAACAAACACTTTGACATCTCATACAGGGATTAATGCAATTTTGTCGGGGGGTGGCGATTTTTTTTTTTAATTTTTTTTATTTAAGGACTTTGTCCGCATCTATGGCCCTTTGGGCCCCTTTCCTATTTATTTAAATTGATTGGTAACAAATTCAATTGAAATTAAAGAGCGGAAATCATAATTTCTTTAGATTTAGAGCGGGCGCTGGAGGTAGTTGAGTATGCAAAATCCTGAGGACCGAATTCTGACAATGGATTTGGGCTAAGAATTAGCTCCCAGAATAAGGGTCCGGATCTTGCCGGAGCCAATTTTTAGTCCAATTTTTTTTTTTTACCCCCCACCCCTCTTATTTCTATAGGAAATCAATGGAATGCATGCTAAGATGATGTGAAGATTTGCAATTATGGTCAAATTCGAGTACTTAAAACCTCAAACAATGAAAAAACTGTCTTGTCAGCAACTGAGGGGATCCTCTATAGTCCCCTGAGAAGTACTATCTTGCCACCAGTTGTGGTGGTCCCCTCTAACCCCTTCAACTCTTTCTCTCTCTCTGTTATAAATTTAAATATACGGCCTAAACACCACGCCAAATTGTGGGACCGGCAATTATGTTCATAATCCACTACCTGGTACCCCAATCAATGAAAAATACTATCTTGCCACCAGTTGTGGTGGTCCCCTCTAACCCCTTCAACTCTTTTCTCTCCCTTTATTATAAATTTAAATGTACTGCCCTTAAAACCATGCCAAATTGTGGGAACCAGCAACTTTGACCATAATCTACTACCTGGTGCCCCAATCAATGAAAAATACTATCTTGCCACCAGTTGTGGTGGTCCCCTCTAACCCCTTCAACTCTTTCTCTCCCTTTAATATAAATTTAAATGTACTGCCTTAAAACCATGCCAAATGGGTGTGGGAACCAGCAACTTTGACCATAATCTACTACCTGGTGCCCCAATCAATGAAAAATACTATCTTGCCACCAGTTGTGGTGGTCCCCTCTAACCCCTTCAACTCTTTTCTCTCCCTTTATTATAAATTTAAATGTACTGCCTTAAAACCATGCCAAATTGTGGGAACCAGCAACTTTGACCATAATCTACTACCTGGTGCCCCAATCAATGAAAAATACTATCTTGCCACCAGTTGTGGTGGTCCCCTCTAACCCCTTCAACTCTTTTCTCTCTCTGTTATAAATTTAAATATACGGCCTTAACAATTTGAGCACCAGGTAGTAGATTATGGTCAAAGTTGCTGGTCCTCACAATTTGGCGCGGTGTTTAGGCCGTATATTTAAATTTTTAACAGAGAGGGAAAAGAGTTGAAGGGGTTAGAGGGACCACCACAACTGGTGGCAAAGATAGTACTTCTCAGGGGACTATAGAGGATCCCCTCAGTTGCTGACAAGACAGTTTTTTCATTGTTTGAGGTTTTAAGTACTCGAATTTGACCATAATTGCAAATCTTCACATCATCTTGGCATGCATTCCATTGATTTCCTATGGAAATAACGGGGGTGGGGGTAAAAAAAAAAATTGGACCAAAAATTAGCCCGGCAAGATCCGGATCCTTATTCTGGGAGCTATTCTTAGCCCAAATCCATTGTCAGAATTCGGTCCTCAGATTTTGCATACTCAACTACCTCCAGCGCCTGGTCTAATTACTAGTTTTTATAACTGTTTGAATTTCTTCTCGGGGGGGGGGGGGGGGCGATTGCCCCCCTCCCTAGTCCGCCCCTGATCTCATATAATGACTTTTTACTCATTCTGAAGATAGCCCATACCAGGACCGAAACGTCACTTGAGAAGTCGGAATAAAATAAATGAAAAAATTAATAGCTTAATCATATTACTCATCATTTTCGTACCCAAATACGAGTAATGCATTCAAAGGAAATCCAAGAGAGAGCACAGTCCATTTTTCCACCTGGAATACCTCTTAAACATTGAAACTTAATTTTTTTGATTATAAATCGATAAAATAAATAATAATTAGTATTATTAATTATGTACACAACTGTTGGTCAGTTTATCTGCCCTTAGGAAATGGTCAACTTTTTGTCCCTGGATCTCCACCTCTTATCGAGGGGTCAAAGTTTCGCTTTCCAAGCGACCACAAATTTTTTTTTAGGAATAAATTATAAGAAATTTTATTTTCCAATATCTTTAAAACAAAAATTTATTTCCCCATTCCACTAAACATTTGAACCCTTTCCGCCCTCTTTTCATGTAACTATGCACATCTGCTAGAAAAAAAAAAAAAAAAAAAAAAAATAGATAAAGTTTTAATGAACTCATGAAAAAAAAAAAATTTTTCTAAGATTATGATTAATTTCTTTATTAAACATCTGGCATGACGTCAACATCTCAACAATGCCCTTAACTTTACGGTCAATTCATCGTAATTTGATAAAGTATTTATAAATGATATTGGTGAAAATGAAGAAAAAAAAAAAAAGAATTGGAAAATTTTTATTTTATTATTTATTTTTTATACAAAATAGGCTGAAAGTCCATAATTTAAATCCTTCTCCTCAACTGTTTTAACGTAGTTATGGATTAATTCAGAGCACAGATTCTTAAAATTCCTATCGAGGGCCCAATCTATATCTAATTTATTTAAGGTCTTTTTCGGCATCCGAAGCCATTGTCCCATTTCAATTGATTTGTTTCCAATTCAAGTGAAATAAATTTTTTGTATGGGACGGGATGCGAATCGACCTTTGGGACCAGAAGACAATGCTCTAGCCATAGGTCCAGGGGTAACACCATATTTTTACTTTTGTACTAATGAAATTAATTTTTTTTTTTTTATTTATTTAATTAAATTCTAAAGAATTCTGCCATATATCGGTTATCGAGAGATAAGCTCTCTATTTCTTTTACTTTCTCATATTATTAATTGTTAAAATTGACAGAGACTTTTTTTGAAAAGAAAAGACTTTTTAGCGACTATTTGGCCAAAAAGAATATGGGTAATTCCACACCAGGACAACATGGCACTACATGGGCCCATTTCAGATTCAAAAATGCCCACCCAAATGCTGATTTCTCATGGCAAACTGATGATAAGTTGATAGAAAGAAAAAAATTTTTATGTACATAGCGGCCGTAAAACTCAAAATTAAAATTTCACTCATTTTCAACGTTCCAGAGTACAATTTTGGAAATTTGTTTACAGTTTGAATAGTTTAATGGAAAAAATTGGTTTCAAGCACTGATTCCTAAGGAAATTGACCGTAGAATCCAAAAATCACCGAAAAACCCGAAATTTTCACCTCTAATAGGAGTAATATACGAATTTGTGATTTTTAAGGTGTTTTTTTCATTAAATTATTCCCGAAAAAAACATATATTTTTTAAATTACTTTTCCGTGCTTAAGTTACTCTAAAACATGTGTACTTTGAGTGGGGTTTAAATATTTTTTTGGGGAAAGCATGTTTAGTAGGTCAAAATTGAGAAAATTCCAAAAAACATGTTTTTTTGTGATTTTGACTTCTGCATTCTTTATTAATTTTTATATGTTGCCTATAAGAGGTACGACTTTTTGAGTAATACTATTTTATTCTCCATTAAATTCTGTATAATTAAGAAAAAAAACGTACCAATCCAATGATCTGGGACAATGTTACAACTCTTTAATAGTTCAAATTCACTTAAAGTCATCTCAAAATGTTTTAGTTTTTCATTTTCGTAAAAAGAAACAGGTATAGTTTTTGGAACTAGTTCAAACAAGTTTTTAAAATGAAAAACCAGCATAAATTTTAAGCGTTTTTTATTGATAAGATCGTATGCCAAACAATAATTCGTATCGGTGCTCACTTTTTTGCATTGAATGATGTGACTATTTTTTGGAACAAATTCATAGAAAATTGCGTGTCCCAGCTACGGTGGATGCTTTACTAGCTCCTATGTCTCGGATTGCATCAACATCTTTTTTCCAAACGACTTCGCATTGTATATTTCCGATCCGTTGTTTGCAGAACTCCAGCAATTTTTCGACATCAAGAATTTGTTCGTTGTACGGTCGTCGCAAACTTTCGTTTCTTGCTTCTCGCTTTATCGTTCCTCCGATTCCGTCGCATAGTGACTTGCCATGTGATGTCGCGAAAAACGAGCAGGTGGCGCTGAGTCCATATTTGGCGAGGTGTTCGCATAAGTACATGAATTTGTTGCAGTTTTTGTACTGACCTGGACATCCATCGCTGTAATAATGTACGTGTTGAAAAAAGATGTTGATGCAATCCGAGATGACTTTAAGTGAATTTGATCTATTAAAGAGTTGTAACATTGTCCCAGATCATTGGATTGGTACGTTTTTTCTTAATTATACAGAATTTAATGGAGAATAAAATGGTATTACTCAAAAAAGTCGTACACTTATAGGCAACATATAAAAATTAATAAAGAATGCAGAAGTCAAAATCACAAAAAAAAACATGTTTTTTGAATTTTCTCAATTTTGACCTACTAAACATTCTTTCCCCAAAAAATATTTAAACCCCATCAAAGTACACATGTTTTAGAGTAACTTAAGCACGGAAAAGTAATTTTAAAAATATATGTTTTTCGGGAATAATTTAATGAAAAAAACACCTTAAAAATCACAAATTCGTATATTTCTCCCTATTAGAGGTGAAAATTTTCGGGTTTTTCGGTGATTTTTGGATTCTCCGGTCAATTTCCTTAGGAATAGTGCTCGAAACCAATTTTTTTCATTAAACTATTCAAACTGTAAACAAATTTCCAAAATTGTACTCTGGAACGTTGAAAATGAGTGAAATTTTGAATTTTGAGTTTTACGGCCGCTATGTACATAAAATTTTTTTTCTTTCTATCAACTTATCATCAGTTTGCCATGAGAAATCAGCATTTGGGTGGCATTTTTGAATCTGAAATGGGCCCATGTAGTGCCATGTTGTCTTGGTGTACCCATATACTTTTAAGGCGACTTTTTTCCGAAAATAAGACTCTTTTTTCCGCTCTCTATTGATCATTCGTAGAAACAAGACAAACCGGTTGCCTATCTACAGGCGTATCTATAATTAATTATTTATTTCAAACATTTGATTTTGAACAATAAGTAAAGTATTTTCAAATACAAATAGAAAATAAAATTATTAGCTATAAGGAGCCCTCTTCATTTATTCATCTAATTCATCAACATTCTTATCATAATCTATTCATCTTCTCCCTCTCGGTCTTTTTCCTACTAGTTTCCCAACTAACTGTCCTTGGTTCTTCTCCCATCTTAATCTTGTGATTTAATAATATCTGGTCCCTTGTAAAAACTCATCGTTAAACCTACGCAGCTTTTAATTTAATTAAAGTAATTATTATTTATTTATTTCACCGTCATCAACTGCCAGTTACAGGTGGGAAGGAGGGCTCTTCTTTTGACAGTATAATTGGTAGAAAAAATGAGCTAGTTTTATTTCATTTTTAATAAAACCAGGGCCGACGTTTCGATTATATAGCAGACAATTTTCTCTTGCCTAAGCTAATTTATTGTTCCATGAAATCTGTTTTATATTATTAATTTTTTAGTCTCAATTCACCTTAACGTTGCAAGTATTTGAAGGTATTATTTAAAAAATTATCATCTCCAGGGAGATTGAAATTGAATCTTCCAACCAGCCGCCCTTATTGACAAAATTTCATTAATCCGTCCCTGGTAATTGATTGAGTTAATTTAGTTATCGCAATGCGGGGGGCCCCGGACCTTAAGGGGCCCACGGGTCGGGCCGGGCTAAAAAACTGTATCTCCTCAGGGCTCCGATAAAAACGGAAAAATTTAGATAAAAAAAAATAATGAAAATTTTCTTTGAGAGGGCTCGGGCCCTCAGAGCTCCGATAAAAAAGGAAAAATTAAATGAAAAGTTCTCTTCGAGAGGGCCCGGGTCCTCAGAGTTCAGGGATATACGGTATTTTAAAAATATTTTTTGTATGGTCTAATACTGTAATGGGGCTCGAAATAAAGGTTGCGGGGGGCCCAGCTAAAAAACTTTGCGCCTGAAAAAGAAATCAACCCCCCCCTCTCACGAATAAATCCTGGTTGCGCCACTACTAAGGAACAAACCATTATCTATGCTATGTTTCTATTAAACGAAAAACTTATTTATTTTTATCTTTTAACCAAATATAACTGCTATATTTCCAAATTTAAAGCATAAAAAAAATCACCCATTTATCATAAGATTTGTTTAAAAATAAATAAATAAAATAGAAATTGCAAAGTTTTCATATTCCGATATTTTTGTTTATCTATATAGGTCTTTGGGTCATTTTTTTTCGAAATTTAAATAAAGAAAGATCTAAAATAATAAAGCAATTGACGATTGTCACCCCTGGCGTTTTATAATTAACTCTCGTCCAGATAAAAGGGGGATTGAATTGTGATAACCTTAACAACAAAATGGTTTTTCTGTTGAAATGATGATAGTCTCGGTGTAGGGTTTCATTTCATTTGACGTAAGTCCTCTCTGCAGCCCTTGACCTTTTTGGAGATGACCAAGACCTCTAACAAGTAATCATCTTACATTACTTACCCCCTTCTATATTCTGACGCGTGTCCAATGAATAATCGAGAGGATTTTATGTTTAATATTTTGAATGTCATTTAATAGTTATTTTTATTAAATTATCTTTTTTTTTCGACATTTACACTGGTTTTGTTTATAATGACGTAGATACTGTAATTTTATTAAGTTTTAATCTATGAAAAACCTCAGAGTTTAGTCTCAGAAGAAAATTAAGGTCATCTATGAATTATACAATCAGGGGTGGTGAATTTAATCAAAGTTTTATTTAGAAATTTTTCTCCTCTTGATAGGAATTTTTTTAGGGATACTCAGGGTAAATTAAAGTACTTGCTTATTTTTACTTTCTCTTATATGAAATATTATTGGATTGATGTCAAAAATTCCATGTCAAGATTTTGATGGATATACACGTTTTGAGGTTCCCTGAATCCAAAAAAGTGGTCTTCGCGACATGGTCTGTCTCTGTGTGTCTCTGTCTGTGTTCAATTTTAAGCCTGAAGGAATGAGCTATGAGGTTGAAATTTTATATTTAAGTTAGAACCTCCCCCTGGGGCGTGAAAATAAGCTTTTAATCAAACTCGGCCAAAAAGTACTTTTTCAGCTTTTTTTTCGATTTTCTCAAAATTTGCACCAACGATTTTGATTAAAATTCAAAAATCAATTATTTTTTAGATGTTCTTTAAAATGTATATTCTCATTTTGCCATTGAAATCTTCTAAAGACCATTTTATTTCATAGGAAAGATAGGAGAAATGGTTGCAATGGTAACACAAGGTAAAGTCATTCAAACTAACTTTAAATTCTTGCTAGTTCTTGGGCCATAGCACAGTGGTATCGAATATCAGCCCCTTGTACTAGGAGTCTAACTAATATCCCGCGGGCTAATTATGATAGAATAAAGACATGCGCCTTGAAATCTGATTATAAAGAGAGATAGATTAAATCTGTCAAAGTTCCTCGGCATAAATCTTTGATTCCGGGTTCATCCACACGAGATTTCGTAGCGCTCAAGGGCGGATACAAGGGGGGGGGGGGTAAAGGGGGTAATGACCCCCCCCCCAAGATTTGATATAAATACTTTTCTTTAAAAAAAAAATTTATTTTTAATGTAAAATTTTAAAAATTAATATTTAAAAATTCGATTAGTATTAAATACAAATCAAATTTTCACGGCGGGGAAAAAAATTTTGGTTCTGCAAAAAGAGGGAATGTTCCGCGGCACATGAAAAAAATTTTGGTTTCGCGGTTGCCAAAAATTTTTCGTCTCTAAAAAAAGGTAAAATATAAATATTTTTACGGCAGCAAAAATTTTTAAAAACTTTGGTTCCGCGAAAAAAAAATTTTTTTCGCAGAAAAATTTTTGAGATTCCCCCCCCGAGAAACACCTCTGGATCTGCCCTTGGTAGCGCTTGGAAAGGATTGTGTATATTTAGGCTACTTAGTAAATAAGCCTATCGATCCAAATGTACAAATTCAAAATAATAAATTAGCCATTAAATTCACTTGTAACTTAATTTCCTTTTTTACTTTCTCTTACCTATGTATATATGTAATATATATATAGAGAGAAAGTATTGGATTCATGTCAAAAATTCGATGTCGAGATTTTGATGGATCTTCACGTTTTGAGGTCCCCTGAATCCAAAAAAGTGGTTTTCGCGACATGGTCTGTCGTGTGTGTGTGTGTGTGTGTGTTCAATTTTAAGCATGAAGGAATTGAGCTAGGAGGTTGAAATTTTATAATTAAGTTAAACACCCCCCGGGACCGGAAAAATAAGCTTTTAATCGAAATCGGCCAAAGAGTACTAGTACTTTACTGATGTACTTTTTCAGTTTTTTTCGATTTTCTCAAAATTTGCTCCAACGATTTTTTTTAAAATTCCAAAAATCAATTATTTTTTAGATGCTCTTTCAAATGTATATTCTCATTTTGCAATTGAAATCTTCTGAAGACCACTTTACTCTTGTATTTCATAGGGAAGATAGGAAAAATGGTTGCCATGGTAACAAAATATAAATATTTTCCCACACTTATAAATTTTACATCTGAATTCAAATGTTCCGTACTGTCGGGAACTAAATATATGTCGACACAAAAAATCTGGTGTGACAAGCACAGAACACTACTTTCGATTACCGAAGGTAAGAGAAAGTTGTGTGCTGTGCGCCAGTCACACCAGATTTTTTATACTTGTTTTAAGGTCTTTTTCTGCAATTCCTAAGAAAAGACCTCATCCCTATGTATTTCAAATGATTGGTAGCCAATTCAATTGAAATAAATTTTTCTCGCTTGGTACTGGAAGAGAACGCGGACTCCAGGCATTTGATTTAAATAATTTTACTTTCTTACCCATGTATATATGTAATATATATATAGAGAGAGAAAGTATTGGATTCATGTCAAAAATTCGATGTCGAGATTTTGATGGATCTTCACGTTTTGAGGTCCCCTGAATCCAAAAAAGTGGTTTTCGCGACATGGTCTGTCTGTCTGTGTGTCTGTGTGTCTGTGTGTGTGTGTGTGTGTTCAATTTTAAGCATGAAGGAATTGAGCTACGAGGTTGAAATTTTATATTTAAGTTAAACACCTCCCGGGACCGGAAAAATAAGCTTTTAATCAAAATCGGCCAAAGAGTACTAGTACTTTACTGATGTACTTTTTCAGTTTTTTTCGATTTTCTCAAAATTCGCTCTAACGATTTTGATTAAAATTCAAAAAATCAATTAATTTTTAGATGCTCTTTCAAATGTATATTCTCGTTTTGCCCTCAAAATTGTTTGAAGCACACTTTACTCTTGTGCTTCATAGGAAAGATAGGAGAAATGGTTGCCATGGTAACAAAATATAAATATTTTCCCATGTTTATAATTTTGACATCTTAAATTTCTAATATATTGGCGGAAACTAAATATATTTCGACACAAAAAATCTGGTGTGACAAGTACAGAACACAACTTTCGATTACCGAAGGTAAGAGAAAGTTGTGTGCTGTGCGCCAGTCACACCAGATTTTTTGTAAACGATTCAATTGCAATTTGAAAGCGCCGCCATTTTATCGTTGGCAGATGGCAGCACCTGTCTTTCCTTCATGTTCCTCTTGAATTCTTACTTGAAAATGTCTCAAAATGTCTTAAAACATGATCTGTTTGTTAAATAATATTGATATTTATTCGAAATACTCTTTTCCAGTGATTTAAAGTGAAATTAAAATCATGAAGACTGTTTTAATGGTAGCAGAGAAGCCTTCATTGGCTGCTTCTCTTGCTAATATTTTAAGCAATGGACAGAGCTCTTCGAGAAAAGGTATTTTATTTATTTAATTACTAAAATAAATATTATATTAATATTATTATTCTTTTATAGGGTCAAATGGCGTATGTTCTGTTCATGAATGGTCAGGCGTATTTCAAAATGAGAGTGTTTTCTTTAAGATGACTTCTGTTTGTGGACATGTCATGACTTTGGATTTTATTGGAAAATACAATAATTGGGACAGAGTCGACCCAGTAATTACAATTTATTTTATTTTCTATTATTAATTTAGCAATTAGACTATTATCTCTTTAAAAATAAAAAGGTTTCTTATATCAAATCAAAAGTCTAAAGATATGTGCCCAGGAGAGAATTTTGGGTTTTCAAACCCCAAACAGTACCTTATATAATCTGAATAATTTGGCATTAAATAATATGAAATAAAATATATTTATAAAATTTAAAATCTCAAAAAATTTGAACTACATACAAGAATTACTTACTAATCCAATAATATTGTTTTATTCTTCCTAGTCTTTGAAGATCGTAAGAAAATAGTAAAATTTAGAGTCCATCTATCTGCTGAGTAGGGGCTGACAAATATTTATTAAGTACCACGATTTTCCCAACATCTCCTAAACCAAATCTGTAAAAATTCAGTGTAAATTAAAAATAAAGACGTTTGTCTTAAATCTTTTACCCTTCATATCTACTCTGTGCATTGTTAAGAGTTTATTTTTACTAGGGGAATTTTTAATTATAGACCACATTTTTGTTATTAATTATTTATTAAAAATATAAATACTGTACAACGTTTCGACTGCTTATCCTGCAGCCGTTCTCAAGTACTGTGCACTTGATCCGATTCAAGTGAAGTCTATTTTTTTTTTTGAATATTTGTCAATAAATACCTCTGTTTTTTTTTCAACCTTTGAAGGAAAGACGGGTGAATATAAAAAAATGATTTTCTTACCAAAAGTAATGCACAATCAAGTTTACTTCTCTACAAAATGACCTCAACGATATGTGAACAACTATGTTTGCAATACACTTTTCGTAAAATGTTGCCCCCAATGAATTGAACAAGTGAGTTGTGTTGGTTCTTTGAGCTCCTCGTCAGTTTGGAAGCTCTGCCCCTCAAGCCAGTTCTTCAGTTCACGGAAACCAAACAAACCCAAAAAATTCAAACAAAACGTGAAGTTATGACAACTGTTTTTTGTGATCAAAAAGGTGTTACTTGTGGAGTTTATGCAGCGGGGAAAAACAATTACTGCAGATTCTTATTGTGAAACTTTGCGACGTTTACGAAACAAAAGAAGAGAAATGCTGAATTCTGGAATTGTTCTGAATCATGACAAAATGCTCGTCCTCACAGTGCTAGTGTGATGTTCACTTCAATTCATTAGCGGCACATTTTATGAAGAGGGGAATTGCAAAATTCAAGCGCCTCAATTGTCAAGGTGATTATATAGAGAAGTAACCTTGATTGTGCATTACTTTTGGTAAGAAAATCATTTTTTTAATAAATATTATAAATTTTCTCGGATTAACTTGTTTGTTTAGTTTTACTCGATTTTTCCACTCTTCTTTTGAAGCCGAAACGTCGAAACAATCAACTTAACCCGACAAAACCTCTCCGCATATATATATATATATTTGACGATGCCCCGGCAAAGTTGGAGCAATTCCTCAAGTATCATTTGATGTTCTCGGGTTTATATAGGGTGGAATAGAATTTCATCAATTTTATTTAGTAATGTTTATTTACTAATTGAATCAGATAAAATAATAACTATGCAATCTGCTGATAAAAAACATATGATTGTATATTATATAGATGTCTTAGATTTTATACGCAATGAAGATGACCCTCAATGAAGGAAATGATAAATGGACAAAAAAATACATTATTTAATTAATCTGTCTATGGAATAGAGTGATTATCTCCCTTTTTTTAACGGCTATTTCTTTGAAAGATGGAAGAAAGGGAATGTCTCGTTTCACGAATTTGTTCAAACACGACACATTTTCCTTTCCAAAAAAATAATAAACCAAATTGCACAGTTGAAAAGTTTTATTTATTAATCTAAAGAGAGGCAAATAACAGTAATAATATCCTTCGTTTGATCTCAACACATTCTCTTACCAGAGGAGGGTTCTATTTTCATTTATATTTATTTTAATTAAGGGCACCCAATCCTCATAATTAAAATAATTTCTTCTTTTAAAACTAAGTATACGATTATATTAATTTATATATATATTTTTTTTATTTTACAGATAGAATTATTTTCATGTCCGACTGAAAAAAAAGAAGCGACGCCTAAATTGAAAATGCCAGCTTTTTTATCTCAAGAAGGAAAAGGATGTGATTATTTAGTACTTTGGTTGGATTGCGATAAAGAGGGAGAGAATATTTGTTTTGAAGTTATAAACGCAGTCCAATATACGATGCGAAGGAATGCCCAAAATAGTGATGTAAATATTTAATATTTCTCATTTTTTGTTCTAATCAGTACAGTGGTCAATTACAATTCAAACAAATGGGATTGCAGAAATTCCAAATAACAATTAATCCTTTAACCTTCAAAATTCTATTTTTAAACAGATTCTAATTCAAATTAATTCTTATTATAAGATATAGGGGCGACATTACACGCCATATTCATATATATATATATATATGGTATTGTTTATATAAATAATATATAATATATTATTAAGCTTCCCCGAGTTCTGATCTAAATAATAATTGATATAAAGTTTCTAATCTAATCACTTCTTTCTTGTAGTTTTCTAGTGGACATTGCCGACTATTAGTAATTCATTCATTGTTGATTAGAAATTAATTTATAGTTAACAACACCTGACTTCCTCCAATAGTAAACTACAAAAAAAAGTGATTAGATAAGAAAAAAAACACATAAAATGAGTAACAAAGAAAATAAATACACAAGCACAGAATACAAGCTGTTTCATACGAGCCCGAGCCCTTATTAAGCAACGATCTTGGTGGCTGTCACTCTATTCTGTGGCCAAGTTATTTATAATAATAATAATAATTCGAATATAAAACTATTTGGAAAATAAAAGCTATTCCCTTTTTTTCAGTTCATCTAAATGACATTTTTCCTAATATTTCGATCAATGTACACTGCAAATTTTACAGTGAAGAACAATAAAGCCCCCTGAAGTGTTATCTCATGTGATTATTTCATTGTTTTTATAAGAAAAGATGGAAATCTTTATTGAAATTCTTGTCTACTTTTCAACCACGATAATTTCTCATATTTAAAAAAACAATGAAATAATCCACACGGATCTTTAATATTACCTCCTCACTGTTCAAATTATGATTTCGCGTGGAATATATTAAATGAATATAAGCATGAGAGGATATATATATAAATGGGTTTCTTTGGCTAGTAAAATTCAATTCGTATGAATGAAATCTACAAAAAATTAATGAAATGATCAAAAAAGAGATGGTTTCTTAATAATAACACCAAAAACAAAATAGTTTTTAATATTGTTCACTTCTCTGCCCTTCGGGTGAATAAAAAAAGTTTTTTCTTTCCCTCAGGTTGTATTTCGGGCGCATTTTTCAGCGATTACTGAAAAGGACATCAAGGCAGCTTTTATGAATCTTGGCAAACCAAATGAAAATGAAGCGAAAAGTGTTGATGCACGTCAAGAACTTGATTTAAGAATCGGATGCGCTTTTACAAGATTTCAAACAAAATTTTTCCAGGTCTCTATATTTGATTAAATAAAATTTATCTTTTTCATATATTTAAATAACTATTTGACTAAATATTATTGTATAAAATTTTTAGATATCTTTCGTCCTTCATTTATTATAAAGCAAGGCCTAATATATATATATAATATATTTGATTATTTTAAATACAGTATTTAAAACAAACAAATATTAATCATCCAACTAGTTTGTTTTAAAAAACAATTTAGAAATATCTTAATTATTTAAATATTGTAATAGTGATTATTCTCTTGAAAATGACACAACTCGGGATATGCCGATTTGGAGATTTGTCAATAAAAACATTCGTGAATAAAATTTAAATTTTTATAAATTAAAAAATGTACATGATATTATTAAAAGTAAACTCTAAAATCAATTAACATTAAATATTTTCAATCGGAATCCCATTCGAATGATTCTATTTTATTTTGTATCTACTAATTTCTATTTTTATTCATTTTTTTAGGGAAAATATGGCGATTTAGACGCTTCATTAATTTCCTATGGACCATGTCAAACCCCTACTCTTGGATTTTGTGTCCAAAGACATGATCAGATTCAAACTTTTAAACCAGAAGCTTATTGGGTTCTACAGGTAAATATTCATTTCTAGTTTTATATTATTTTTGAAGGTGGAAAATGAAGAATTCGCTTTTTCTTTAGAGTTATTGCTCTATCTCACAATATCTGGTTCGGTTTTGAAATAATCTATAGCTTCTAATCTTTTTATTTCCTCATTAAATATTTTTTAATTTAGTAGAAGGATAATAAAAGAGAGAGCAGCTAGTTTTCTTTTCTTTTATTAAACCCTCATTGCTGACGGTTTCGGTCCTGTTTAGGAATAGGACTAAACAGGACCAAAACGTCAGCAATGCAGTGGCGGCTCGCTAGGGTAGGCAAGGTAGGCGACGCCTACCTTATAAATATACAGATGAAAAATATTTATCAATTTTATTATATTTATTAAGTTTAAAAATATTTAGTTTCATAAAATAATTACTATATTTATTAATTAATATATATGATTTTGCAAAAAAAAAAAAAAATTTGAAACACTTCAGAACCTCGTATTTATAAAGTAAAGGCGATATTTTTCTTTGCCTATTTACTGCCTGTACTCCACACTCCGCTGCCCACATTACTAGAGAGTCGCGCATGCGCACAGCAGTGATAGCTAGCGCTATAAGTCGAACGGTTAGGCGATGAACTAAGTAGCCTATGCCAAGCCGATGACAAGTGTTACCATATAGCGCAATTTCTCATGTTTAAAACGCATAAAAATTATTTAAGAAACTCAATGTCGCAGGAAAAGTTGTCTTCTCTTTCGTTGTTATCAATAGAAAAAGATTTATTAGTTCAAATTTCGAAACAAGATAACTTCACAGATCAAATTATTGAATTATTTTCTTTCCTAAATTAAAAGATAGGCGAATAGATTTAATTAACAAAAATAAATAAATACTCCTTTTTTCTTTCTTTTTTTCTATTTTTCGTAAGTAATATATATATATATATTTGTCGTCTACCCAGTTGTCTCGGCCACGAGCCGCCACTGCAGCAATGAGGGGTTTAATAAAAGAAAAGAAAACAAGCTGCTCTCTCTTTTATTATCCTTCTACTACATCAACTACACAGCTATAAAAAAACCTCCAATATTAAATTTTTTAATTTAATTCATTCAATTCAACTTTTTTTTTTACTTTCTCTTACCTATATGTATATGTAAATTAAAAAGATAAAAATAGATTTTTTTTTAATTTCAGGTCACCATACAAATGGATGATGGAAGAGAAGCGGTTCTTGATTGGTCCCGGACTCGTTGCTTTGATAAAGAAATTGCCACCATGTTTCTTTTACAAATTAAGGAGATTAAAAGAGGCTTTGTAAGTGAAAAAAAAATTATTAATAAATCATTAAAATTATAATCCGAGTGAATGAATCAATTTGTTTATAAGTATATATATATACATTAACTTGAAAAAAGCCATTTTTGTTAAAAGATTATTTAAAAAAATATATACAGCAATATCTCGATAGTCCTGCTTCAATTATTACCTTTTGAAATTGTTCAATATAAAAATTTTTAACTAAACAAGTTTTAAAAAGTTGAAGAAAACATTTTAGTGTGAAACCAATTAGTTGGTCAAATAGTCCGGCAAATTCGTGTTATTGATTAACCGGACTATTTTAGGTATTGCTGTGTAGGTGAAACTTTATTATAAATTTCCTTTTCCATTTCATTTAAATTATTTTTTTATTAAAACTATTTTTGTGTCCTACTTAAATTTAATACATGTAATTGATTTTCAGTGTGGAGTCCATTTCTTCAAAGGAAAAAGTAAAGCAAAGACCTCAAGCTCTTAATACTGTTGAATTAATGAGAGTAGCTAGTAGTTGTCTTGGAATGGGTCCGCATCACGCCATGCAAATTGCAGAAAAACTCTACACCCAGGGGTACATCAGTTATCCTAGAACTGAAACTACGCAATATCCGGATAACTTCGATCTCATGTAAATAAATCTAATAATATTTTATTTACTTTTATAAATAGGATCTTATTTAAATATTTTTTTCAAAAATTATATATATAAGGCTACTTAAATCTAGGCAAATTTTGACTTTCCATACTATACCTGTTAAAATGCAAAAGCAAGTGTCAGATAGATCAAATTTAGACAGAGACCTGGAACGGAGTAATAAACTTAAAATGGTCGAGTAGTCGTTTAGTTCGATTAAGTCCGAAAAGCTGCGGTTTTTGAGTATGTCAACGCTGTAAGGTTAGTGTAACTATTGGCTCGCCCCCGATCCAAAGAACATCCTCCTGTCCAGGACTAAATTTTCGGCCATTGTCCACGTTCTATGCGGCTTCAAGAAGGAGGAAATGACCACGAAAAAGTTTAATGTTGGGTTATTGACGACTTTAGGGAATCTTTGAATTGATCACTTGACTACTCGACAGGATCACTCCATCTGTAATTGTGTCTAGTTTATTCCTCCTCAATAGCGGCCTGGAGGGATGGGGTATCTGATTTTTTTTAGCAACCATATTACTGATTAAAAAAAACTTCAGATGTATATGGGTCATTAGGGTGGCTCTTATTTTTCGAAGTTGGAAATTTATTCGCGCTACCCCCTAGTTTGGTGCCATTGCCAAAAAAAATAACCTGTGTAAAATTTCAGCTCAATCGGATTGGGGAAAGGGTGCCCCAAGAGCCCTGAAAATCGAAAAAAAATCAGAAAATATTCATTTTATTTATTTATCTTGTTAAATATAAATTATATACAAAAAAGTTATATATAAAAGTTGTAGATCTATAAAAAATACACATAATAACATCTATCAGTTTTTTATGTACGGCTAACGGTTTCAGAGAAAACCGCGAAAATCAATTTTACTTTCTCTTACCTATACATGTAATATATATATAGAGAGAAAATATTTGGTTTCATGTAATAAATTTGATGTCCGAGATTTTGATGGATATACACGTTATGAGATCCCCTGAGTCCAAAAAAAATGGTTTATGCAACATGGTCTGTCTCGGTGGGGGTGGGGTGGGAGTGGGGGTGGGGGTGTTTTGTGAACAAAATATCTCATGAACGAAAAGAGCTAGGAGATTGGAATTTTATATTTAATTAAAGTACCCCCCTGGCACGTGACACGAATCTTTAGAACAAAATCGGCCAAGAAGTACTAGTACTTTACTGATGTACTTTTCAGTTTTTTTATTTTCGATTTTCTCAAAATTCGTTCTAACGATTTTGATTAAAATTCATAAATCAATTATTTTTTAGATGATCTTTGAAATATATATTCTCATTTTGCCCTTGAAATATTTTTGAAGCACACATTACTCTTGTACTTCATAGAAAGATAGGATCAATGGTTCTCATGATAAAAAATTATTTGAAAGTTGTGTTCTGTGCTTATCACACCAGGGATTTTTTCATTGTCAACATAAATTTAGTGTCCAAAAGTATGGTACATGTGAATTTTTAAAAATGTAAAATTTTATAAATATAGAAAAATATTTATATTTTGTTATCATGAGAACCATTGATCCTATCTTTCTATGAAGTACAAGAGTAATAGTGTGCTTCAAAATATTTCAAGAGCAAAATCAGAAATATATTTCAAAGGTCATCTAAAAAATGGTGTGATTTATGAATTTTAATCAAAATCGTTAGAACGGATTTTGAGAAAATCGAAGATAAAAAAACTGAAAAAGTACATCAGTAAATTAACTAGTATTTCTTTGCCGATTTTAATTTTTAAAGGGATTTGTGTTGCGTGCCAGGGAGTACTTTAATTAAATATAAAATTTCAATCTCCTATTTCTTTTCGTTCATGGGCTATTTTGTTCACAAAACACCCACTACCCCACCCCACCACCGAGACAGACCATGTTGCGTCAACCATTTTTTTGGACTCAGGAATCTCAAAACGTGTATATCCCCTCAAAATCTCGACATCAAATTTATTACATGAAACCAAATATTTTTTCTTCTCTATATATATTTACATGTATAAGTAAGAAGAAAGTAAAATTGATTTTCTGCGGTTTTCTCTGAAACCGTGTAAAAATACATAAAATACTTGATTAGATCTTACATTATGTGTATTTTTTATAGATCTACACCTTTTTTATATATAGCTTTTTTGTATATAATTTATATTTAACAAGATAAATAAATAAATTGAATATTTTCTGATTTTTTTTCGATTTTCGAAATAGCTCTAGGGTCACCCTTTCCCCTTATCCGATTGAGCTGAAATTTTACAAATCAGTTTTTTTTTTTTGGCGTAATAGCCCAAACTAGGGTAGCGTCAAAAAAAATCTCAAAAAAAATTTTCCCCAGTAGTAGCTGAGAGCCCACCCTAATGGGTCATTCTACAAAAATGGGTTAACTTGATTTAAATGCAAATAATTCAGTGACTACACTACATAATGACTTTTTTTTAATCACCATGTAATAAAAAAAGTTAATAATTTTGAGCACACATGATAAATATTGAAATTTTAAAAAAAGAATTTAATGAAAATATTCGTTTTTTTAACCCTAAAAAGTCAGTCCCCTGGGATGTGACTGCTCAAAAAAGGGGACATTTAAATGCAAATTTATTTTAAACAATTAGGTTTATATCATTATTATCCACGTCTGATATAATCTAAGATACTTTATTAAGCGTTGTTTAAGTCATAAATTTTGATTTAAATAAATTTTACATTTATATTTTTTTTTATTTCAGCAGTCGCATACGTCACGATCCGAGCGTCAAATCCCCTGGCTTATGTTAAATTTAGAAAAATATCTGATAGTGTAAAACACTGTTGATGAAATTTTATATAAGTTTAGGGTGTAAAGATGGCATTGGTGCCCAAATACCGGGCGTTAGATATCTTTACGAAAGTATACTTTTATTGTTACCTTGTGTCGAAAATCAGCATGTAAACATCCCTTCGTCGGTCCTAGCTACGATAATATTTTTTGGAAATTTATTGATAATTATTTCATATATCAATTAGCACATTTTTACTTTCTCGTACCTATATATGAAATATATAGAAAAGAAAGTATTACCGATCATGTCAAAAATTCGATGTCGAGATTTTGATGGATATACATGTTTTGAGGTCCCCTGTAGGTCAAAAAAGTGGGTCCCGCAAATTGGTCTGTGTGTGTGTATGTATGTGTGTGTGTGTGTGTGTGTGTGTCTGTATGTGTGGGACAGAAATTGCCCATGAAGGAATTGAGCTACCGGATTGAAATTTTATATTTAACTTAGGTACCTTCCCACACGCTCAAAATGAGCTTTTGAACAAAATCTGGCTAAAAGTACTAGTACTTTACTGATGTACTTTTTCAGTTTTGCTCCGAGTTTTCTTCAAGAATTCCCTCCAAGGATTTTTTTTAAAATTCATAAATGAACTATTTTTTAGATGCTCTTTAAAATGCTATATTCTCATTTTGCCGTTGAAATCTTCTGAAGACCCACTTTACTCTTGTTCTTCATAGGAAAGATAGAAATGGTTGCCATGGTAACGGAATTTAAATCTTTTTCTTTTTATTAGATTAAAAAAAAAAAAAAAAAAAAATCAATTATTATTTAAATTTACATTTATTTTAAATTTATTTGTGTCTTTAATTGTTTCAAAGAAAACATATATGTCTCTCTCTCTCACTTGCAAACATTATCGTCTCTCTGCTCTTTTTAAATTCCCTTTCCTCATCTTCGATTCCGTTCAAAAAGGGGTCCCCTTTAAGACTTTTGAAACCATTTAAAATTTTTTTTCCAATTCTTATGAAATTTTGTATTTATTTACGATTCTATATGTGTATAAAATGTCCAAATATGAGATTAAAATTTTGACAAATAGCTTCATGATTTATTTGAAGCAGTCAACAATTAAAATGCAAGTTTGAAACTAAGGTGCTATCGGAAACTAAATATATCTCGACACAAAAAAATCTGGTGTGACCAGCACAGTGCGCAACTTTCTCTTACCGAAGGGTAAGAGAAAGTTGTGTGCTATGCGCCAGTC
>JAKCPI010015498.1:0-16807 GCA_023213315.1 Euborellia annulipes
TTTTAAATCGAGAGAATATTGAAAAGAGAATAATTAATAGGGCTATAAAATAAATAAATACTAGTCGTTTTATAAGATTAATTATTTGTCTCTCCCATCCAAGAGAGAGCATTATTTGTTGACTTAACAACAAATTAGATTCTTCTCTGTGGGTCTAATGATCACTTTATTTAGACGAAAGATTTGCGATGGAGATATTAAAATTTCTTAGAAATGAAATTTAATTTGTTTAATAGTTTTTTCCAAGAATAGCAGCATCTCTCGCCGGCCAGCGACAATGCCTGGAGGGGGGTGCAGGCGCCACTTCCCCTCCTCGCGCCGTTTCTTAAGACTGAATTAATATATACGGTATAAAATATAAAAACTCCGCATCTTAAATTGCGTAGAACTCGCAAACTATGGCACCAAATTTTATGGGATTTTTTTTAATAAGCTTCGAATTTCATAGACAAAATGCACTTGAGAATAAAAATTTTAAAAATTTTCTTTTTTTAAACTTTCTCTTACCTCTATATATGTTAATATATAGAGAGAGAAAGTATGAATTCATGTCAAAAATATGATGTCGAGATTTTGATGGAAATACACGTTTTGGGGTGTCCTTTATTCAAAAAGTGGTTTTCGCGACATGGTCGGTCTGTCTGTCTGTGTGTGACAAAAAATATCTCAAGAACGAATAGAGCTAGGAGGTTGAAATTTTATATTTAAATTAGGCACCCTCTGAACTCGTGTAAATAAGCTTTTAATCAAAATCGGCCAAAAAGTACTAGTACTTTAATGATGTACTTTTTCAGTTTTTTTCGATTTTCTCAAAATTCGCTGCAATGATTTTGATTAAAATTCAAAAATCAATTATATTTAAGATGCTCTTTAAAATGTATATTCTCATTTTGTCATTGAAATCTTCTGAAGACCACTTTACTCTTGTACTCCATAAAAAAAGAGTGGTTGAGTTAGTGGCTGTGTATCAAATAAAAATTCTTTTTATTCATTAGTTCAAAAAATCTTTAAATCGTTAATATATATAAAAAAAATATAGGGTAAGAGAAAGTAAAAATCTGATGTCGAGATATATTTAGTTTCCCATAGCACCTTAGTTTCAAACTTGCATTTTAAATGTTGACTGCTTGAAATAAACTATGGTTATTTTTCAAAATTTTAATCTCATATTTGGACATTTTATACACAATATAGATTCGTAAATAAATACCATTTTGAATCGAAATTAACATGCAAATCCCCATAAGGATTTAACAGTGGCTCTATGGAATGAAGAGCCGGAAAGTGAATTTGAAAAAATTGAATTACATCAGCAAAGTGTCTTCAAACAATTTTCCCGAAAAATATTACTGATATACTTTTTAATAGAGCATCTATATCTATATAATTGGCCCTCGGGGTTTGGTGTAGAGGTTAGCGTGCTAACCTCGTATTCCAAAAGTCGCGGGTTCGGATCCCAGGCAGTCCGATGATTTTATTTAAGCCATTTGGATACCAAATGGCTTAAATAAGAATGTCTGGACCCCTAATATAATATATGTATATTAACCTCTATAACGGATATCGTAAAGAGTCTTAAATGGCCTAAGTTGCCGAAACGACTGTGTGAATGTGTGTGTGAGTGTGAGTGTGAATGAGAAAAAAGTGTGAATGTTTTTTATATAAAAAAAAGATTTATATTTTGTTACCATGGCAACCATTTCTCCTATCTTTCCTATGAAGAACAAGAGTAAAGTGGTCTTCAGATGATTTCAACGGCAAAATGAGAATATACATTTTAAAGAGCATCTAAAAAATAATTGATTTTTGAATTTTAATAAAAATAGTTGGAGCGAATTTTGAGAAAATCGAAAAAAAACTGAAAAAGTACATCAATAAAGTACTAGTACTTTTTGGCCGATTTTGATTAAAAGCTTATTTACACGAGTTCGGAGGGTGCCTAACTTAAATATAAAATTTCAACCTCCTAGCTCATTTCCTTCATGGTCAAAAATGTCCACACATACACAGACACACACACAAACACACAGACCAATTTGCGGGACCCACTTTTTTGGACCCAGGGGACCTCAAAACATGTATATCCTTCAAAATCTCGACATCGAATTTTTGACATGATCACAATACTTTCTCTATATATTTCATATATAGTGTAAGAGAAAGTAAAACGTTCCGTTTTGAATACCTGGAGAATTGACGCCGTTTTCAGGAAGAATTCTGTTGGTGTTTTGCTGAGGATGGTAGGCAGAGCTGCCTGGACCAGGGAGCAGGGCCCACTCGTATCTCTGGTCAGCAATCGCGCCAAGCTATCCTTAAACTGAAGGGACGAATGGACAATGAACTTTCAATTTACTAACTATAGCCTCATTATTAGATAATACTTACAGTCTTCCCTAAGAAATTATTTTTATCGTGGATTATAATCCAACCAATTCTCCAGCCAGGTACTAAAAACCTGAAACAGACAAAATTTTATCTAATGGGTTTAATTACCATGTAAAATTAATAATTCACTTATTTGTGAAAGAAAAACGCTAAATTTTCATCAATTTTTTATTAATTAACAAGACAATATTTCCAATATATTTTGGAGACCTATCGGCGCTCCTTCTTCAGTGGATTTAACCAGGGCCAATCTTAAAAATGCTAGTATAATGGTATTTTAGCTTACGGGCTTGGTCTAGTTGGTAGCGTGCTAACCTCGTATATCAAAAGTCGCGGGTTCGGATCCCAGGCAGTCCGATGATTTTATTTAAGCCATTTGTTATCCGAACCCGCGACGTTAACCCCTACACCAAGCCCCGAGTGCAGGAATGAAAGAAGAAAACGCAGAAAAATATATTTAAAAAAAAAAAAATTAAGGTTTTTTCCCCGCCTCCCCCCCTTAAAGAAAAAAATTCTGGCTTCGTTTTCTTCTCACTTTCATTCCTGACTTAAAAATGCTGTACAGTGTAATTATAGTTGAAATTAATATATATGCAGGCGAAGGCTGTAAGTAATGTGCAATCGCTATGAACTGAACGGTTTTGGACCGAAGCTGAAAATTAAAAAAATTTTTTTCTAAGCAGAACCGAGAGCCTTAACCGGTCTGAACCCGGAAAAGTCTGGACCCATACAAGTTGTTTTAATACAATTGATCAAAAAAAAAAAAAAGTAAGTTAAAATACCTTTTTTATAGGTTAAAGTCATCTTCATTTCTTAAATATTTTAGTTATTTTTAGGGATATTTGGTCCAAATTGGCTTTCCGCGCTCTTATTTAGTGTAATAAAGAGAATGGATAAAGAAAGAAACCCTAACTAACATAGTAAAAAATTACTAGCCGTATTGTGTCATTAGCCAAAATTGTTTACTATGCGATCAGTCACACCGGATTTTTACAAGGAAGGGACATGGACTCCACCATCAACCCCGCTGCGTTCTGTCAATGAAAAGGTCAAATTAGAGATGTATTATTTACCCTTTTGTTAATCCATTGCAGCTTAAAATGGGCACGTCGTTTGTGATATCCGCCATGGAATAGAATTTGTTACCAGGAAACACCTATCAAAAAAAAAACAAAATGAACTTTGAAATAGGCCTATTTACTAATGAAACAATTAGTAATTACTAGTTTGTCGTAGATCTCGTCGGCGATGACAGGGATGCGATTTCGCTTCGCAATTTCCAGGATATCTGCCAGGTGTTCTCTGGAGTAGACAGATCCGCAAGGATTCGATGGATTTAGAATGACGATAGCTACAGTCTCGGCTGAGATCTGACTCTTGAGATGCTCCAGGTCCACCTCCCAGTCCTTCTCCGGCTGTTAATCAATACAATATTATTATTAAAATTTGTAAAAATTTAATCTAAAAATGTGAGGTGTCTCCATCATAAAATAGAATTTAGGTGTTAAGGGGGTTTAGGAGCGACGTCTAAACGTACTTTAAAAAAAAACTAGACTATTATAAGGAATTTTTCAATGCGGTTTTTTTTAAATAAATTAAATTCATAAGAGATTATTGGGACATCAAGCTATAATTTTTTTAATGACTTATTAAAAAATTATCGTAATTAAGTTTTTTGTTATCAAGCAAATACAAAAAAACAATCTGTCCCAATAATCTTTAATTTTTTTTAAATTTAAAAATTAATTTATTGTTATTATTAATCACATATTAATTAAGAAGTTTTTAAAATAAGCTTAGATGATTCATTTATAATTCACCTGCAAATTAGTTCAGCATTCTTGCAATAGATGGTAGGCTAGTCTAACAGACGATATAGTATTAGCCTATATCTGGCCTATATTTTTATGCTTTTATAAAAGATACATAATATATAATAACATTTATAAAGTATTTATTGTTAAAAGATCAATGAAAATTAACCAAATGCATTAAATATTATTAGCTACCATTCTGACATCTTTTTGGCATATTTTTGAATTAATTGATTTTTGAGCATACTTTTTATGACACACTACGCCATCTTATGGGGAAAAAGATGCGTAACCACTTCGCTCCCGTGCCCCCCCCCCCCCCCCCGATTCATATGAAGAGAGCTGTTTTCTGCTTGTCCGTGTTTTTACATCCCTCGATAACCTCTCGCGCATGCGCATTACTAATTTGATTTGCTAGTAAGCCTATCTTACACACCAGCGTTAAAAAATGTTATCCTTTATACCAAGTTTTAACAGCGACGTTAACATGTTTCTTTTTATTCCAAAGCTGTCAAAATCATAACCTTAATCTTTAGGTTAAAGACACAATTTTTATGCATTAAATATGGCGTTAAAATATTAAAGACACCCCCTAGACATTTTTAACACTATTGACTATGTCAACTTAGGCGGTTTTTTCTTACAGTATAGCAATTTGGGGTAAGGGAGTGTTAAAATAAATTAACGCTGTTTACGGATGTTAAAAGTTAACTTTTTTGCTAAGAATAGACCTATATATGTGAAAAACGCATTTTTGTAAACTCAAAAGTTTAAGCGTGTTTTTTTTTTACTACATATATCGATGATTTGCTATCTGTTGGATAAGCTTGCTATTTGGCTAGAAGTGAAGAAGGTGTTTACCCGCAAATTATAACTCCTGACGTCAATACCGAGGCTCTCAGCCTCCGTTCTGTAGATGGAGAACCCGGGATTTGGTACGAGAATGTTGTCACCGACGTCTGCCAAGGAAGAGATGCAGGCATCCAGGGCGCCTGAACATCCCGAACAGATGATCACATCCTACAATATAATTGCATTTTTATACTCCAAGGTCTCTCTATATAGAGTGAACAGATTGAGGAGCTCTCAAATGAAATCGTCATCACTTGACAAATTCTAATACTTATTATATACCGGCATAACTTGTCTGATTCTTCTTTAATTGCACAAAATCGATACAATAAATAAAATTTGTATTGTCCTTTTGATTTTGATATAAAATATGTTTAAAGAAAAAAAAAAATTTTTATATGATTTAATTTCAGTAAATTTATGTGTTCAGACTCTGAATAATTCAATTCTCATTTTAATACAAATAAATAATTTTAAAATAAAAATACCTATAGTTTAAAATAATAAAATTTACCCTTTTTACTTTCTCTTGGCCTATATATGAAATATATAGAGAAAGAAAGTATTGCGATCATGTCAAAAATTCGATGTCCAGATTTTGATGGATATACATGTTTTGAGGTCCCCTGAGTCCAAAAAAGTGGGTCCCGCAAATTGGTCGTGTCTGTGTGTGTGTGTGTGTGTGTGTGTGTGTGTGTGTGTGTGTGTCTGTGTGTCTGTGTGTGTGTAACGATTTTTTTAGCATGAAGGAGTTGAGCTAGCGGATTGAAATTTTATATTTAACTTAGGTACCTTTGAAGAATCTCAAAATAAGCTTTTGAACAAAATCGGCCAAAAAGTACTAGTACTTTACTGATGTACTTTTTCAGTTTTTTTCGATTTTCTCAAAATTCCCTCCAAGGATTTTTTTTAAAATTCATAAATGAACTATTTTTTAGATGCTCTTTAAAATGTATATTCTCATTTTGCCGTTGAAATCTTCTGAAGACCACTTTACTCTTGTTCTTCATAGGAAAGTAGAAATGGTTGCCATGGTAACGGAATTTAAATCTTTTTCTTTTTATTAGATTAAAAATCAATTATTATTTAAATTCCCATTTTTTTAAATTTATTTGTGTCTTTAATTGTTTCAAAGAAAACATATATATATATCTCTCTCACTTGCAAACATTATCGTCTCTCTCTACTCTTTTTATTAAATTCCCTTTCCACCTTATCTTCGCATAGGCCTAATGTTAATTTCCTATAGGGATTTGTATGTTAATTTCGATTCAAAAGGGGGTCCCCTTTAGAACTTTTTACGCATTTAAAATTTTTTTTCCAATTCTTATGAAATTTTGTATTTATTTACGATTCTATATTGTGTATAAAATGTCCAAATATGAGATTAAAATTTTGAAAAATAACCATAGTTTATTTGAAGCAGTCAACATTTAAAATGCAAGTTTGAAACTAAGGTGCTATCGGAAACTAAATATATCTCGACACAAAAAATCTGGTGTGACCAGCACAGTGCGCAACTTTCTCTTACCGAAGGGTAAGAGAAAGTTGTGTGCTGTGCGCCAGTCACACCAGATTTTTCTTTTTTTTGATCATACAAAATTTATTTTACCTGCGTATCCACTTGAGTTTCCGGTGTGCTTGAGAATTTCGCAATGGCTGCCCTCGCCTCACAATAGCCTTAAAAAATAAAACAAATTAAATGAATGGGGCGACATTTACTGGAGAATTATTGGAATTTTTTTAAATTACCAGAACTCGGTGGGTAGCCATTGAACTTGTTGGCTTTGAGGGCTTCTGCTACGGCTTCGACGGCCTCCTCGGGGGGCTGCAGATTCCCAAACGTAGTCGGGTCGCCTGCCACCAACAAATAATTGAAAAATAATCAGTTGGAATTTTACAAAAGAAAAAGGACAAAGTATTTGGTGGAGATTTTTTTTTTTTTTTTTTTTTTTTTTGGACGCTGGAGAGGCGTGGTTTTATTTCGTGATGCCATCAGAAAGAAGATTTCATCAGCCATTCGAATAGGATGTTCACCCTGCATGCAAAATTCTCATTGCAGTCTTTAAGTGTTACTTACAAGAGAAAGAGCCTACGAATTTTCCTCTACAGGTACCAAACCTTTTTAAAACCATCATTTTATGATATTTAACTCTACATGGACATGTGGCATGAAAGAGTGGCAGGGCCGGATTTCATCACCTTTAAAAGGGAGAGGGTTCTTTTTATTTCGGCTTTCTGTTGGAATTTAGAAACGATATTAAATTTTGTATTATTATCCCCAACGTGTAGTGGGTTCGGATCCGAGGAATCACAGTTGACATTTAAGAAGCTGAGGTTTGTAGACATTTTTTATCTGTCTTTTAACTTGATAATATTTTAACAAATCGTTATTTAAATCAGTTGATTAACAATTGAATTGTGCCTGATTTGCCAGAGCAAACAATTGAAATTTGATTAGTTGGCCGCCATTTTGAAAATTTTAATAAAATTTTAATTATATCGAATAGAGCATTTTGTAGTGTAAACTCTCTATTACATCCTTGCCAATTGAAGCTTAATGAGTGATGCCGAGGAGAATTCTAGACCGAAACTCATCAAACTACGCTGATTTTTCGACAAGGGTGTCTGAAGGGAAAAACAAAAATCTGGTGTGACTGGCGCACAGCACACAACTTTCTCTTACCTTCGGTAATCGAATGTTGTGTACTGTGCTTGTCACACCAGATTTTTGTGTCGACATGTATTTAGTTTCCGACAGTAGGGTACATTCGATTTTCAAGATGTAAAATTTATAAGTATGGCAAAATATTTATATGTTGTTACCATGGCAACCATTTCTCCTATCTTTTCTATGGAGAACAAGAGTAAAGTGGTCTTCAGAAGATTTCAATCACAAAATGAGAATATACATTTTAAAGAGAATCTAAAAAATAATTGATTTTTGAATTTTAAAAAAAATCGTTGGAGCAAATTTTGAGAAAATCGAAAAAAACTGAAAAAGTGCATCAGTAAAGTACTAGTACTCTTTGGTCGATTTTGTTCAAAAGCTTCGTGTGACGTCCCATGGGGGGTGCCTAACTTAAATATAAAATTTCAACCTCCTAGCTCTTTTCGTTCTTGAGATATTTTGTTCACAGACACACAGACACACACACGACACACACAGACAGACCATGTCGCGAAAACCACTTTTTTGGATTCAGGGGACCTCAAAACGTGAAGATCCATCAAAATCTCGACATCGAATTTTTGACATGAATCCAATACTTTCTCTCTCTATATATATTACATATATACATAGGTAAGAGAAAGTAAAAATAAAAATTTTTCATTTTCCCCAAATCCTTGCCAATGTTCAAATCTTTAAATTAATTAAATATATGCCCCTGGGCCTTGGTGTAGTAGTTACCATGCTGGCCATTTGTATCAAGGGTCGCGGGTTCGCATCTCGTCCCATTCGAAAAAAATTTATTTAAATTGAATTCGCTACCAATAAATTTAAATAAATGAATCGTTTATTTGAGAAAGGGCACATATCACATTTTTTTACAAACAGTTTTTTTTTTATGAAATGGGTTCTGTTGGTGTAGACACATTTGTTGTTAAAAGGGCACATCTCTAACTGTGTTCTAATGGTTTCTATGGACCACTTTTTGTCTGAAAAAGCCTAATGTTACGAACATTCCACTACCAAACAAAAAGTTTTTTGTTTCTCCTTTAAAATTTTTAAAATGTGATATGTGCCCTTTCTCAAATAAACGATTCAAATAGAGACGAGGTTTGGCCTGCAGAAAAAGACCTTAAATGATTCTAAATTAGGAACCGACCGAATATTCGGTTTCGGCCAGTTTCGGCCAAAAATCATGGTTTCGGCCGTAGTTTCGGTTTCGGCCAAAAAGTGGCCGAACCTTTCGGCCGGCCGAAACCAGAGTCTGAAAAAATGGGATGAGACTCGCAAGCAAAAAAAAAAAAAAAAAAAAAAGGTCAAATAATTTGCACTTGAGGGGAGAAAAAAAATTTTTAGTCTCCCTAAAAAAAAAAGGTAAAATGATTTTCACGGGAGGGAAAAAAAAATTCAAAAAAAAAAGGTAAAATGAAAAAAAAATTTTATAGGAAATACAAGTTTCGGTTTCGGTTACGGTTTCGGCCGAAACTAAGGTTGAGGCCGAATATTCGGTTTCGGTTTCGGCTGAAAATCTTGTTTCGGTCGGACCCTATTCTAAATATATATATTAATAGGCCCTATATAAATAGAGGAAACTGTTATTATAAAATCCCCCCCCCCCCTCTTTTGATCGACCGCCATGGTCATGGAACTCGTATAGGGGTAAAAAATTTCGTTAAATAAGGTTTAGAAGTGGTCGTATTTTCGATTACTAGATTTGTCAGGAAAACACCGAAAGCAAGTTAATAAAAGGATTGTAAAAATATTCGAATTAAGCCTACGATTTTTCCCTGTACGTAAATAAGTGTCCATTTTCTTTAAAAAAAAAAAGATTGTCATAAAGGTGAGGGGGAATATTAATACATCTCAGAGGTGTATCTGTTTTAATGTGCTTAGAGCATGGGCGTAGCTAGAGAGAGGCAGGAGGGGGGGCAATGCCCCCCCCTGAAGCTGTTCTGAAAATTTTTTATCTATTAAAAACAAATATATACTTTTCCAATTGAGAATTTTTTTTAAAATGGGCTTATATAAGGAAAATAATTAATTATAATTATATTTAATAAATAATTAATATTCTATGTTTATTTTAATTGCAACCCCCCGCCCTCTCTCGTTCTAACGAATGTTTACCCCCCCCAACAAGCTGTCTGGCTACGCTGCGGTTGGCAACCCAACCGTGGTCTGTCTAAAGCAGTGGTTCCCATTGGTGTGCCCCGGCACCCAAGGGTGCCGCGTGATTGGCTAAGGGGTGCGGCGAGATATTGAGACAAACAAAAAAATTATGATATAATTAAGCCTAAGGACTTGAAATAAAATGTCAAATTAAATACTCCGTCAAAAATAAAATTAATTACTATCATGCTCTCTAGATGGTGATAGTGGTCGATTCAGTTATACGAGTAACCGGTAGATAAATTTACATATAAAATTTTTTTCAAATCAAAGAAGGGTGCCCCTAGTGCTTAATGTTATTCTCAACGCTGCCGTGAACTTCAAAAGGTTGGGAAACTCTGGTCTAAAGAGGAGTCAAGCCCTCGGGGCTTGGTGTAGAGGTTAGCGTGCTAACCTCGTATACCAAACGTCGCGGGTTCGGACCCCAGGCAGTCCGATGATTTTATTTAAGCCAATTGGATACCAAATGGCTTAAATAAGAATGCCTGGACCCCCAATATATATATTATTGAATACAAGTATAGTAAAAAGTCTTATATGGCCTAAGTTGCCGAAAAGACTGTGTGAATGTGAGTGTGAATGAGAAAAAAGTGTGAATGTTTAAAAAAAAAAGAAAAAAAAAAGGGAGTCAAGGGCGGATACAAGGGGTAAAGGGGATAATAAAAATTAATTTTTTTTTCGAAAAAAAAATTATTTTTAATGTAAAATTTTAAATATTAATACTTAAAAATTTGATTTGTATTTATATTCTGGCAAACAAGTACAGAATTCGCCTTTAAATTACCGAAATAAAAAAAAATGGTGTGCTGTGCGACGAGACACACCAGATTGCCCCCCGCCCCCCCCTCCCCCGAGGAACACCTCTGGATCCGCCCTTGAGGGGGGTTAAGGCCCGGAAGTCTTCGATATTAAGATTATAATATTTGACATGTGTAATGGCCATCTCAGATTCAAAATAAATTAAAAAAAATTTTCATTAGAGTACCCCCTGTAAGGTCAGATTTCTAGGCCTAAAATGGGAATATATAAATATTAGAATTTTTTGAAAGCACTTCACTTAAGTATTATTATTTTACACTAGAAATTAATTAATTTTCCTATTTCAGGATTCACATTAATTTAAAATGAAAATATTATCAACTTTTGGATGGTCACCGAGGTCTGCGTTCCCCAGCGATTGCATCCCTAAGAAGAGGAATCTTCCAATAAAAGATTTCTTCTTAATGAAAGTCTTAAAGACCTGGAAGGATTCAAAAACTCAGAAAGGGAGGGGACTCAAGCTCTAGGTGACATTTTCAACAATATTTATGCGGCTTTGTTGGAAAAAATATAAATTCTATGCCCCGGGCCTTGGTGTAGTAGTTAGCATTTGAACCAAGGGTCGCGGGTTCACATTCCGTCAAATGCGACAAAAATTTATTTAAATTGAATTGGCTACCAATCAAGGGACGGGGTCTAAGTGGCTATAGATGCCGAAAAAGACATTAAATAAAAATAAAAAATTCTATATAGACCAGGCGCTGGAGGTAGTTGAGTATGCAAAATCTGAGGACCGAATTCTGTCAATGGATTTGGGCTAAGAATAGCTCCCAGAATAAGGATCCGGATCTTGCCGGGCCAATTTTTGGTCCAATTTTTTTTTACCCCCACCCCTGTTATTTCCATAGGAAATCAATGGAGTGCATGCTAAGATGATGTGAAGATTTGCAATTATGGTCAAATTCGAGTTCTTAAAACCTCAAAGAATGAAAAAACTGTCTTGTCAGCAACTGAGGGGATCCTCTAGAGTCCCCTGAGAAGTACTATCTTGCCACCAGTTGTGGCGGTCCCCTCTAACCCTTTCACCTCTTTTCTCTCCTTTTATTATAAATTTAAATGTACGGCCTCAAAACCACGCCAAATTGTGGGGATCGGCAACTAAGTTGATAATCTACTACCTGGTGCCCCAATCAATGAAAAATACTATAAGTAAAAATTATTTAGAATATGTGAGGTTTCACTAACAAAGTTGTAAATGAAAGAAATATTGAATTTCTAACTCGATATATAAATAATTTTTACTTATAAATATGTTTCACGGAAAACCTACACCACTTTCCCTCCAAACGAAAAATACTATCTTGCCGCCAGCTGCGGTGGTCCCCTCTAGCCCCTTCACTTCATTTGCCTCTGTGGCGGTAAACAGAAATCATTACCTTGGCGACTTTATGTATATTTACATATTACAAAAATTCTGTTTGTAAATGTTTATATTAGAAATTGTTTTTTCTCTTTTTTGAGCTTATTAAAAGTTATTATAATTTCTCTACACGTTGTTTTTAATTGCGTCTGTAGCTATCTATACCTCCCTTTCCTTCACCTAGAGGGGACCACCGCAGCTGGCGGCAAGATAGTATTTTAATTGATTGGGGCACCAGGTAGTGGATTATTAACATAGTTGCCGGTCCCCACAATTTGGCGTGGTTTTGAGGCCGTACGTTGTGTGCTGAGTGACCAGTCACAACAGATTTTTTAAAGCCTTTTCGGCTTCTGATGCCATTAGTTCTATAAACTTATTAATGAAAATTTATAAGCTCAAAAAACGAACGAAATGAATTTATAGAAAATATCAGCATTAATTAATAAAATTTAATTCCTATCTACAGTTTAGATGAAAACTTAATTTATGAATGGTGTCTCTTTCAAAAAGGCGTAATCTTGCCATTTATTTATTTATTTAAAGAAGACTTTCCAGCAGCTAAGGCCACTAAACTAAATAATTGAATTTTTTAATTAAAAAAAAAAAATAATAATCGTTCATATCTTTTACATAGCTCTTACATAGTCAAATACGTAGTTCATTTTTTTTTAAATAATAATATTTAAAATGAGCTTGAGTTTATTTAACGCCGATGTGGACCCTCCGTGGAGGTATTTCACATCCAGGCAACAATTAATAGAGCACGAGAGGCAATTAGACTAGAAAACCTTAAAGTATACAAAATTTTTGAGTTTTATTGTATTTATTAAATATTCCCAACGCATTGTTGAGTTCATTTAAGGGACTTATATAAAATAAAATAATTTATATGTCTGCTTGTAATAGATATTTATGAAAATACTACAATAATTAGCTACAACAAGAGCAGCATTTTTGTCTTCAAACAAAATAAGAATCTTTAATAATCCTCCTCGTCTTGTTGCCAGGTGGTGTCGACTCTGCTGTTGGCAAGTGTCTTGTTTGTTGCTGGTCCATGGTCCACGCAACCGGCTGCTGCATATCATGAAGCGATCACGCGCCAAGAGGCCTCTTAAGGGACACCGACTTTCCAGGGAAGAAGAGGATCCTCGCCTCGCCACTCTTAAGAGAGAGAGAAGTATTAGGACTAATGTCGGTTTGTTTGACATAATTTCGTTTTAAAGAAGACAATTGAATTGATTTGTCAATTCAAGGCAAGCTGGAAGGAAGAAGTTCCCCTTCTCCGCGAGTCAACACTCTTCTACGACAGTGTAGAGGAATCTGGTAGCCATCGCTATCTCAGAATAAATGGCCTCAAAGAGAAAAGAACGATAATTCTACGCAGTTACAAACACTTGCTACAATATTTGAAAAAAAAAATCTAAATATGTCGGAATCAAGTTTACACTTTTGTAAAATATTATATTTTATAGCATGTGGCAGGATCCTAACCAGAAAATTTTCTCAGGGGAGGGGGGGGATCGAATGATCTTATAGGTAATCCCCCACTATAAATAAAGAATATAAGAATATAAAATATTTTTTTAATTTCACTGTCCTCTCTTCGGGGGGGGGGTGTTTGTGGCCCAATATCTCCCCCTGGCTACGACCCTGGTACTAATAGTGGAATCAGGGCCGAATTTAAACAGCTGCACCTTGGGACCCTCACGATAAAAGAAGTCTTTGTGGTGCGACCCAAGGGCGAATTCAAGGGGGTAATTACCCCCCCTTTAAGATTTGAGATTTTGATTTTTTTTTGGGATGAAAATCGCAGCCTGGTGGATATTATTAAGAAAGATGAATAAATAGCATCATTAAATTCAGTATATATGAATAAAAAAAAGTAAAAATAAAAATAAAATAAATAAATATCCTTATAAAGCATACATATGTAATCAAAGATATGTATTTTTTGTTTGTTAATTATAAGGTCCTGAAGAAGGATCCGTTTTGGCCCCGAAACGTTGACTTATAGCGGAAGGAATTAAACCAAATAAATTGCCTGAACATCAGCTCCGGATTTATTTATTCATCTTTCTTTTTTTTTTGGGAATTAAATTTTATTTTTTAATATAAAATTTTAAAAGTTTGATTTGCAGGCTATATATATTCTGGTAAACAAATGCACCTTTAAATTACCGAAAGTAAGAAAAAATTGTGTGCTGTGCGACTAGTCACACCAGATTACCCCCCCCCCCCGAGAAAATCTTCGGGATACGCTCTTGTGCAGCCCACTAACAAAAGGCTAGGGCTTTTGTAAATAAAATTGTAGAGTGGACTAAATAGAACTCAATAGTAAGAAGATGGCTAATGGGAGTTTCCAAATTTTATTAATTGTGATTTTTATTATCACAGATTTGGTGTTGTATCTGAGGGCACCCCCCCCTACCAAATTCCAAAATATTGTATGACTTGTGGGATTAAAAACGACAAGATTACATTCCGATTAACTTTGAGAAAAACAAAAAACCTGTTTCACCTCTTAACTATCAATTGATTATTAAAACTTACAATTGCTTAGTTTTAAAGGTGTAGTTGAACCAATATTTGTATCATAACATCTGATTACATTTAAAGTTAAAGGATCTTATCTAATCCCTATACGGATTACCAACACGTTTATACTCTAGCTGTTCGGAAGAAGGGTTCGTTAGGGACACCCCCAGTGGCGTAGCGGGCTAAACTCGCGCCTGGGGCACAATATCTTTTTAGCGCCTCCCCCCTCCCCATTCGAAAACCATATAATATTATATGTAAAATATACAAAATTATTAAATTACACTGGCACTAAATTTAATATATTTTCCAGAAATCAATTATAATAAGAGTAAAAAATATCCAGCAATTTTTTGTTTTGCGGACCATTTGGCGCCCCCTTTGTGAGTAGCGCCCGGGCCATTATGATCCCCCCTTGCCCCCCCCCCTTTCGCTACGCCACTGAACACCCCGTCCTGAGTTTCGCAGATCCTTCGCCCGTTTTTATTTTTTCTTATTCAAGAAATTTTATTTTCTTCTTCTTTTAAGTATTTTAGGTGGGGGGCTTGACAACGGTAAAAAGCAACAGTCACCACAATCGTTGCAGTTAAATGATGCCAAACGCGGCGAAAGCTCGGGATTGGTGACCCCGAGCAATCCGCGTGTGGAACGTCCCCCGACAGTCATCGATATTATGTATTTTAAAAATTTGTATAATAAATTCGAGCCCCTAAATGACCCCAGTAACCGAAAAGGTTTTTTTTTTAATGTTTTAGAGCCAACGGTTACCAGTTGAAATTTAAAATTATATCTTTGATCGCCATGGAGATTACTTCAAAGCAAATATAGCACCGAAAAAAATTCAGCTATTGAAACAAGCTAATTTTTTTGAATACCTCTACAATTTAAACACTTAGCTCTCAGAGTTCCAATCTGTTGGCCCGTGGTTCGATTCCGGGGCGAGGCAATTTTTTTTTTTTTTTTTTTTTCAAATATGTAAGTTAGTACAGTAAATATTAGTTAAAGGCTCTTGGTATCTATGGTATCAAATATTTATCCCAATAAATATATTGAAACCTACCACCTAGTCTTTTTTTTTATTAATTTATTATTTTCATAAAATCGGCCGGCGCTCTTCATTTTAAATTTGCCTCCTGCTGATGACGAGTGATAGGTGTGTCTCTTGAATTGATTACAAAATCACCTGATATTCAAATTAAATTGTTCGGGGGGGGGGGGGGGACAAACTCTTTGGGGGAGGGGGGAGGGGGGTTCCTGGCTGTTTGCCTCTTCAGGAACAGGTTAAACAGGAATCTGTGCCAAGAAATTCGCTCGTGTTATGTTCTCTCTTCTCTTGCGAGGTGGTAAGGCGCCGCCTGCGTCGCAAATAAATATTCACAATTTAATCAAAGAGGGAAATCGAGGACAAGCAGCAAAAAAATATTTAAAAAATATTATTGAATAATATTAATAAATAAATGATTACTTTCCGTTGGATTAATACGTTTGCTCTAACCAAGTAGGCTATATGGAAACAGAAAAACGAATTGTTGATGGTCAAGAACGAACTGCGCATGCGCTTGAGCCTGTTTCAACAGATAGACTTGCAACAAATCAGCAGTGGCAGAGTAAAAGAGTTGGTTAGATTATTTAAAATTTTATTTTTTTAATTCTCTATACAAAAACGTTAACTTTTAACATCTAAAATCAGCGTTAATTCATTTTAACACCTCCTTGTCTCAAATTGCTATTCTATAAGCAAAAACTTTAGTCAATAGTGTTAAAAATTAATGTCATGTCTAGATGTTGCCTTTAATATTTTAACGCCGTATTTAATGCATAAAAATGACGTCTTTAACCTAAAAAGTAAGGTTATGATTTGACCACTTTGTAATAAAAGCAACATGTTAACGTCGCTGTTAAAACTTTGTTTAGAGAATAGTATTTTTTAACGCTGGTGTTATTACTTTACTTTTTAACATTCAATTTATGATGTTAAACTTTAACGTCTGTTTTTAGAGAAGAGACCTGCAAATGTATCAAAAATTCGACCAAACTAATGTGGTACTTTAATTGAAGCCCTACGCGAATTAGTCAATTTTGTAAGAAAAAATATAAATATTTTTTCATACTTATAAATTTTACATCTTGAATTCTAATACATGAATATCGGTGGAAACTAAATAGCTTGCCTATGCCCCGGAAAGGTGGAGATCCTGGGTT
>JAKCPI010015499.1:0-17324 GCA_023213315.1 Euborellia annulipes
ACAGACAGACCATGTGGCGAAAACCACTTTTTTGAATTCAGGGACCCCAAAACGTGTAACAGGTACACATATATCCATCAAAATCTCGACATCGGATTTTTGACATGAAACCAATACTTTCTCTGTATATAAATATTATATATATATAGAGATTACATATATAGGCAAGAGAAAGTAAAAACAAACTCTTTTAGTAAATAGAGGCATATTCAGTAGGCGAGTTAAAAGTTAAGGAATGCATGTTTGTATTTTAATCATCTCATTAAATTAAAATTATACATTTTTTTTTTTTCATTTTTTGACTTTTAAAATAAATGCTTTCGGTTTAATATAAATATTTTTGTTTTCAAACTGAAAACTTTATTAAATAAAATAATTATCATTTTTATCCATACACATGATAATAATATTAAAAATCTTAAGATTATTATTTACTTATTTTAAAGAAGATAAAGAAGTAAACTCATTGAGGCCGAACGCACACAACATTAGAAAATTTGTTGTGCCCAGTTTGTGGCTGTTGATTAATGGGCACCAGAAGAGAAATATCTGGTCTGTTTCTTTGTGCGTCCGGCCTAAAAGAAGGTCTAATTGATTGTGTTTAAATGAGTTTATTTTTATTTTTTGTTTTAATCAATATAAAATATAATACATAAATTATTGACTCGTCAAAATCACTTGAGCTGGTGAATATAAATAGTTTATTAAAAATTAATCAATCATAATTTTGTATTACAACATTAATTTTTAAGAGATTTTCTTTTTTTTACAAGTAAATCTTCGAATGCTTAAAACCGCATAAAAACATCAAATTTGTCATCTTAGAAAACATGTCCTAGAACCAAAATGTTCTACCGTATTTTATCAAAAGGGATATAGTCTATGAATAATGATTTATCAAAGAGCAAGAGAAGAACTTTGGTAGGCCAAGGAAAAGAAGATTAATATAATCGGAGCAAAAAACAAACATAATACAATGCCGTGATTATATTTTCATTAAGAATGTTCCAAATTAGTCAAGTCGGTGCTACACGATGGGTCAAAACACTTTCTACATTGGGCACACGATCAAAAATGTAATGATTCCAATGTCGTGTTAAATTTTAGTGTTGAATCATCTGAATCAAAGCCTTTAATGTAATTACAAATTAATCAACTCCACATTTTTAAGAACATGTTTTTTCCTTCCTGTTCAGTAGTAAAAAGGTGTTGTTGTATTAGAAAAGTTTGATACACTTAATAGAAAATATATATATATATAGTAAAGGCAATGAATTATAGGTATTTTTTTCTTCTATTATTCTTTTCCTTCCTTAACCAAAGTTTCTCTATTGTCTTTGGTAAATTATTATAGATGAAGGATAAATGATAACGCTGGAGGTATTTTCAGGCAAAATTTATTCCACTATATAGTAGACGTTTCGGGAGACCAAACGCCTCTCTTTATCAGAACTAACGTGGTACTTAATAAATTAACCATCACTAGTTTCGTCATTCGAGAACGAAATTAATAGTCCAAATTAGTCTGCTGGTTGGTAGAAATACATTTACAAGAGAATTCGATTGGTAAATGCCTTTCTACCAACCAGCAGACGAATTTGGAGTGAGGGTTAATTTATTAAGTACCACATTAGTCCTGATAAAGGGAGGCGTTTGGTCTCGAAACGTCTACTATATAGTGGAATAAATTTGGCTGAAAATTCCTCCATCGTTATTATTTATCCTCATCTATCTACACCAGGCTTTCCCAATCATAAATTATTATACACTTTTGATAAAATAGAATTTTGTTTGGAAAAGACTGAAAATACTGTTTCTAAGAAGAACAATTTAAACAATGGGCATGTTTTCGTCCAGTTTTGGGCGTTTGAGGTCAATATTGTTCATTTAAAGAATTATTTTAGGCCCAGTACCCAAAAGGTCTGATATACGGTGGTTATAGACATTAAAATAATAGACTTTCCTTTAGAAATTACCATCTGGCGAACATTTTAATTGTCTTTCTTCGACTTGAATGGGTAATTATCGTGTCCACCTTACTGGAGATCACTAAAGGAGAAGATAAGGATGTCGGAATTTTTAAATAAATCAATTAGGCATGTCTTTAACACGACAATAAAAAGATTCCAAAATCTATCATAGAGATAATGAAAATTTTCTCTTTTGTAAAAAAAATAATTTTGTAATGTAAAATTAAGATTGTTTTAAAGATTCTCTTATATACAAATTAAAAAAAAAGGAGAAGCAACTTAAAAAATTAAATAAATAAATTCAAACCTGATTTTTATAAAGTTCGGTGACAAGAGATGTTTGTGTAGAATCCGGTAAACAATTCGATGGAATGAGATTAGCAGAAACAGATTGCGACTTTTGATTAGGACGAAGAGGAACACAATCATAGGAGAGAATAGGTTCGGACAGGCGTAATGATAACTCCCGAGGTTTCATATTCATCTCTATCTCTTCTTCACTACTAGAATCTTCATTCATAGTATTATTAGGAGATTTCAAATCGATTATTTCCTTATCAGACATTTTTGTTTAGGTAAAAACAAAAGCGAAGAAATCAGAAATTTGTTTAAAAAAAAAAATAATAATGATGAATTAGAAATAAATTTAGCATTCACATAGAAACATTATATTATTGGTCCAATAATATGGAGGTAACAATGTTTATGGTTTCCAAATTCGTAAAAGTCCATCTTCGCTATAAGAGCATAATAAATTCTGATGAGGATGATGTGAAAGTCCAATTACATCTTTTTCATGAATCTGAAAAAAAAAAAAATTATTATATACTTTTTTTTTTTTAATTTAATTTAGGGTCTTTTTCGGCATCGAAGGCCATTTAGACCCCGTCCCTATTTATTTAAATTTATTGGTAGCCAATGCAATTTAAATAAATTTTTGTCACATGGGATGGGATGTGAACCCACGACCCTTGGTACAAATGACCAGCATCCTAGCCACTACACCAAGGCCCGAGGGCAGCTATACTTATTATAGTGGCAAAAGTAGGCATCATCGCACAATAGGATAGATCAATCAATTAAATAATAGATTAGAATAGGTGTTCAGGTCAGGGCAGTTCAAAAGAGGGAAATACAATTGAAATACATGATTATTTTTTCATATAGTTCTTATAATTACTCAAAATTCAAGCGCAGTTCAGTCTGCTTTGAAATAATGACGAAAGGAACAAGTTTAAAGAAACAGTATATAGACAAATAAATAATAATTTTAAGGTAAACAGGGATAGATTATCCGAAAATTTCGCCAAACATATTAACGAAAATAAATGATCACTTTAATTAAAAAAATAATTATATATATAAATATATATGGGGCATTCCACGCCAAGTCGACCACTTTTGAACCCGACCATTTTTGATTTGGCTGAAACTTTGTCATCTTTTTATACCCTATTGAAAACGTGTTTGAGAATTTTTTCAGATTTTTCGTCCCAGCCAAAAAAAAGTTATAGCATTTTCAAAAAACATCGATTTTTTTTTTAAATAATCGTAAAACTGTCAAAAATTAACTTATCGGGACGTTTTTTTTTTTTGAAATTTTTGTCTTTAAATGTACTTTTCAGAAAAAAATATGACAAAATTTTACAGATTCATCTTGAACGTTTTTTTTTGACATTTTCGGAAAAAAACAAAAATTTCGGGATGAATGACAATTTTTTTTTTAATTTTTTTTTTTTTATAAAAAACTTTGATTTTTTCTACAAATGCTCTGAAAATTTCAGAGTGGGATTATTTCGCGTTCTATTTTTTTTTTTATTTTTGAAAAAAAATTTTTTTTTTTCTCCGCTTATTTATCATGATGGTGCTCTTAAATTCTTCCAAGATTGACTGAGATTCTAGAAAATTGAAGAAAAATAATAATAATAATAGTTGGGGGTGATGAAAATCGAGAAAATTCCATTTATCCTGAAAAAATTAGAAATTAGTTGTGTATTCAACTACTGAAGTATTTGAAGCGTCAAGTAAAAGCTTAGAAACATCGGAGTAACTAGGGGGGTGCCAGGGGGCCTGGCCCTCCCCAGAAAGCTCCTTGCCCCAAGAAAAATTGAGAAAATATGGGGCTTTCCAGGCCCACCGGAAGATGGCTGGTCCCATGGCCCCCCTTTAATTTTTCTTGGGGCAAGGAGCTTTCTGGGGAGGGCCAGGCCCCCCTGGCACCCCCCTAGTTACGCCCATGTTTCTAAGCTTTTACTTGACGCTTCAAATACTTCAGTAGTTGAATACACAACTAATTTCTAATTTTTTCAGGATAAATGGAATTTTCTCGATTTTCATCACCCCTAACTATATTATTATTATTATTTTTCTTCAATTTTCTAGAATCTCAGTCAATCCTGGAAGAATTTAAGAGCACCATCATGATAAATAAGCGGAGAAAAAAAAATAGAACGCGAAATAAGCCCACTCTGAAATTTTCAGAGCATTTGTAGAAAAAATCAAAGTTTTTTATAAAAAAAAAAAATTTTAAAAAAAGTGCCATTCATCCCGAAATTTTTGTTTTTTCCGAAAATGTCAAAAAAAAACGTTCAAGATGAATCTGTAAAATTTTGTCATATTTTTTTCTGAAAAGTACATTTAAAGACAAAAATTTCAAAAAAAAAAAAAAACGTCCCGATAAGTTAATTTTTGACAGTTTTACGATTATTTAAAAAAAAAAATCGATGTTTTTTGAAAATGCTATAACTTTTTTTTGGCCGGGTCGAAAAATCTGAAAAAATTTTCAGACACGTTTTCAATAGGGTACAAAAAGATGACAAAGTTTCAGCCAAATTAAAAATGGTCGGGTTCAGAAGTGGTCGAGTTGGCGTGGAATGCCCCATATATACCGTATATATATATGTTCTAAAATGTTTCCGCGACCGGATGTATGCGAAGATAAGTTTTCTCGGTCGCGTGTGATTTTGATATTTACTCGACGATTCGGCTCTCCTTTTGGAGCAATTTTCAAGAGTATGGGAATAGGGAGGAATTGTTGAGGTAGTTTGTTTACGGGGTCGCAGTCTTGCTGGTCCCCAGGTCAATTTGGTGGATGCCTCAGAGGCGCCGATTGGTCTCTGAGAGCTGGAGGAAGGTTGGGTGTGTGTAATTGTGTTTGTGTTAGGTTTAGGTTGACTACGGGGCCTCAATCTGCCTCCCCAAGTCGAGGTGTTATTGGTTTGGTTAGTGGATGGGTCAATATGTTCCTGAGATTGGATGTTTTCGGAAACATGGACTGGTGCGATCGGAAAATATACTACTAGAGACAAACAAATTTTTTTGACTGTTTTTCAATGCTTGAAGAAATTTTGCTATAGGCACTAAAAATACAAAGCCAAAAAATTTTTGAAAAAATTAAGATTTTCACTAATTTTATAAAATTTTCGGCCGATTGCGCGATCGGAAGATGAAGTCCAATTTTAAAATTTGTTTTTTTTTGTTTTTCTTGTATTTACCAATCGCAACTTCTCCGCACTATAGCAACTCTGAATTCAAAACGACTTTTTTTGATCCACCTTACTGTATATATATATTATAGAGTCTATCTATATATTTGAGTAATTGAAAATAAAGATGTATAATATAAGTAGTAATCAAGATGAGTTTTATGATTAATTATAACTTACATTTAGAGTACGTTCTAGTTTTCCTGATGTCGTACTGAAACAATATAAGACAAGATCTTCGCCGACACAATAAATCCATTCACCACGAGGTGAAATAGTTGAACAAACAAAATCTCCTCCTTCTCGTTTACCAGAAGAAAATGAACGGACAATCTACAAAATAAAATATTTATAAAATCAATAAGGAATTTAAAAGAAATGATATATAAGTATTAAATTAATATAAATTAAAAACTCATTTGTAAATTTAAATTTCAGTTAATTCATACTTGTCCTTGCATATTCATAATGACAACTGTATTGGACCGATTGCAGACAACGAAATGTTCCTGATTCTTTGGAAGAAGATGAATGCTATTCACTGTTGTATCTCCGGCTCCTAAAGGTTTGAATGTATGTATACATTCAGTTGTTTTTATACTCCACATTTTAATAGTTCCATCACTAGATGCGCTGTAAAGAAATAAAAATAAAAATTAAATCTTTTGTATCAAATAAAAGTAGTTAGGTTAATTTTTTAGACATTCTTAGTATAAATTTTGGTATAATTTAATTTATAATCTAGAAGAGAGATTATAAAATAGAAGACATTAGGAGCCTAAGTTAATTTAACACAATTTGTATTTTTATTCAGCTTGTCATAAAAATTATCTTCTTTATAATTAATGTCTCTATTAAGGGCTGGTCTACGCGTAATGTTTTGCGGTCAGTTTTGCAAGATCAGGTATGACTGGGTCGATCGTTCTTTTTTTTTTTTTTTTTTTTGGAATGGGTGCATAAGGTCCGAAGACCTATAATGACCAATAGTCACATGAGGCAGGAAGAAAATAAAAACAAAAGGAGAAGCATAAAGGGGAAACTCAACTGCGGGAACTGAGAAGATGCCTGTTGAGGTTAGACTTGAAAGTCTGAAGATTGTAGGTTTTGGGGAAGATAGACGCAGGGAGCTTGTTCCAATCACGGGAGGTCATGGGGACAAAGGAAGAATGAAATTGATTTGTTCTGTTAGTCGTGATCTGAACAGCATAGGGATGCTGGGAAGATCTGATTATTCAGAAAGAATTGTTCATGTCTTAAAAAAAAAAACGATAATCAGGTCTATTTTCTAAACAAAAACGTTAACTTTTAACATCTGAAATCAGCGATAATTCATTTTAATCTCCTAAAATATATATGGACCCTGTTATGCAATGGTGTGTCAAAGACCAAAAAATTCAAAATTGCGTTAAGCACGGAATATTGTTTCAAATGCTTTAATTAATAGTATTTTTTTATGAAATATGTCCTAAAAAAATTTATATTTAATGTTACTTGCACAATTGACAAGAAAAATTATATATAATCCAATGTAAACAAAAAACTTTATTGTTGGTTTTCTCAAAACTCGATGTTTGGTCTTTGGAACACCATTGCATAACAGGGTTCATATAATATATATATATTAATATCTCTATTGCTATTCTCTGAGCAAAACTTTAACTCTAAAGCGATAACATTTAGTCAAAAAAGTTGAAAATTAATGTCATGTCAAGGGGGTGGCTTCAATATTTTAACGCCGAATTTTATGCATAAAAATGGCGCCTTTAACCAAAAAATAAGATTATGATTTTAACAGCTTTGAGATAAAAGCAACATGTTAACGTCGCTGTTAAAACTTGGATTAGAGAATTTTTTTTTAAAGCTGGTGTTATTACAATATTTTACTTTAAACACCCAGTTTATAATGTTAAATTTTATCGTCTGTTTTCAGAGAATAGACCTGGATATAATACTTTTAGAAAACATTCTGCTTGCAAAAAATGCAAACTTTATTCTGTTTATACAAAACATCCTATTTGCTGTATACACGTAACGTTTTGTTTGACATGATTATGTGAAGGCTGATGAAAAAACATCATGCGTAGATCAGGCTTTAAGCGCCTCATGCACACAATACTTTAGTAGGCGATCCCGGCTCCACTCGCCGTCAAACGAGCCAAATCCGCATGAATGTGGGCTCTCACGAGCCGAGCCGGGACAGATGAGTCTGGGCCTTCTGTCCGGCTCGGCTCGGGAGCAGATCCGCAAGTGTGTGGGCTCTCACGGATCGGGCTCGTTCCTCAGATAAAGTATTTTATTTTATTTTTGGCTCGGCTCGTGTGAGTCTATACACATGCGGATTTGGCTCGATTGAAGGCGAGCCGAGCCGGGCTCGTGAACCAGACTCGTACGCGTGTGTGGTGAAAAATCGCCGGATCGGGCTCGCGTACCAAAGTACGGCGTGTATGGTTAACAGGCCCAAAGGATCCAAAAATGATTGTCTGAATCATAATCTTAATATATAATTATTATAGGCATATAGAGCAAATTTTGGAACAAAATACTTTTATTACGAAAACTATTTGCACGAGTTTGAATTTTCAAATAATTTTAAACTAGTAACCGTTGGCTCTAGTTGAAAAATTAATAGGAGAATTGTGAAATTCAAATTATTTAAATATACCTTAATATATTATGGCCATCTTGAGTAAAAACTACTTCATTGACAAATGATGTATGTCCGCGAAATTCTTTAAGAGTTTTTCCTGATTTAAGTCCATGAATTCTGAAAACAAAATTACAATTTAAAAAAATTTATCAACATAATTTAGATAAACAAAAGAATTACTTAATAAAATATATTTCTAAAAATATAACATTGCTAATTAATGGTTTTTAAACATTATTATTAATTTAAATAATTAATTTTGAAATTTCTCAAGCATGTCACCTTAGAATAAAACCAGCTTGAAGAGATGGATTGATTGTGAGAATTGTATAAAAATTTACATATATACCCGGTATTTTTAAATATATGTCTATAACAGGGGTGGCCAAGCTCCTTGATGGTCCGAGCCATTTTTCAAAATTTTAAATTTAAATACGTATTTAAAAGGTATTCAAAAAATTTTTTTTACAGAAATTATATTTATTGAAAATTAAAAATTAAACACATTTATTTTACTTCTCTTGATAATTCATTAAAATTTGGTGAATAATTGATAAGAGCACTTCTCAGTAACATTTATCGAGAGCCACAAATAATTATTCAAAGAGCCGCAGGTTGGCCACCCCTGGTCTATAATTTGAATTCTGTACTTTAGTGAGACCTCATCCCAACGTTGTTTACTCTTCGAATGAATGTAATTAAACAGTTTTAATAACTCTCACCTATTTTCCAAAAGTTTTTAGCCCCTGCCTACGGACTTTAAGAGAAATATTAGATGTTTTGTATTTTTTATTGTTTTATATATATTTTCTAACAGTTAATTTTGTAAATATAAGGTAACTCGGGGGAGAACGTAAGTTGGGGGAAGACGTAAGTTTGTCGATAGTACTTCTAAGCGTATATATATGGAAATACTGAGCCACTTGTTTGAAGAGTCTGGTCCGACATTCGGTGTGGCTTGTGAATTTATCTGAATTAATCATCTTTATTCGGCGTTTTTTTTTTTTTTTTTGATCTCGTGAGAATTTAGCGTGATGAGTTCCGTTCCTCATATTTAAGGTTTATAAATGTACTCGTTATCTTCTTCTTTTCTTTATTCTTTATATTTATATTTTATATATATATATGTCGTAGACAGATCGTGAAATTAGACAGTTCATGAACTGTCTAGACATTTCATGAACTGCAGCCAGATCGTGTAATGGTCAAACAGTTACATGATCTGGCTAAAAATTTTAGACAGTTCATGAAATGCAATTGGGCCTTAGACAGATCGTGTAATGCTCGAGAATTACATGAAATGTCTAAATTTTTTAGGCAGTTCATGAACTGCCTAACAGCAGTTTTGCCGATCGTGTACTGTTTGTAAAGCAAATAAAGATCTCGAAAAAAGTCATTTTTTTTCAATATTATTATTATTATCGATTACTAAATTTTCCAAATCTTCCTCACTTTGTAAATCTTGAGTTAAGGTGCGCGTCTCGGGGTTCTAATTTTGGGAGATTCCAGCGGACACAAATTTGAAGCTATCTACCTCAATTTTTTTTAAATTAAAGCTATTTAAAATGTCTACAATTTATAGAAGCCCTTTTTTTGATTTTCGAAAAAATAAATTTTTTTTTTAGATTTATTGCATTAAATTACAAACAGTACACGATCGGCAAAACTGCTGTTAGGCAGTTCATGAACTGCCTAAAAAATTTAGACATTTCATGTAATTCTCGAGCATTACACGATCTGTCTAAGGCCCAATTGCATTTCACGAACTGTCTAAAATTTTTAGCCAGATCATGTAACTGTTTGACCATTACACGATCTGGCTGCAGTTCATGAAATGTCTAGACAGTTCATGAACTGTCTAATTTCACGATCTGTCTACGACATATATATAATTCTTCTGTACGTGTGTATGTGACTGAACTCCTCCTAAACGACTGAACCAATTATGATGAAATTTTCTGTGTATGTTTGTGAGAGTCCCGGACAGGTTTTGTTTCACAAATAACAATAAGTTAATGAGTAATTAACCGTTAAAATAAGAAAAAAATAAAAATTAGGAGAAATAGTTGCCATGGTAACAAAATATAAATATTTACCCATGTTTACTATTTTTGTTTACATCTTGAATTCTAATAAAATATCGGGGTAAATTTTTTGTCTGTGTACCGGGAGAGTCCCGGAAAGGATATGATTCACAAAAAATCTCAAGTTCATGAATAATTAACCGTTAAAATAATCTATATATTATAAAAATGAATTGGGAAAAATGTTTGTATGTACCGGTATGTATATATGATATATGTATATGTTTTATAGAAATCCACAATTTTCAATGAAGGCGAGCAAGGGGGCCTGGCTAGGAGTAAAGCCCCGCCGAAGGCGGGGCTTTGCGTCTAGTTTTAAATAAGATATTAGGAATATATGTGAGTTATGCAATATGTTAGACATATGATGGAAGTTGAAGCGGCCATAATACTGTAGTAATAAGAAAATAAGCGTGAGTGGCATCTTCCCTCAATTCATTCTTGATCATATTCTTGATGACAAATTAAATTGGAAAAGCCATCTTCAAAATAAGATAGATAAAGCAAGTATCATTCTATTGAAAAGTCTTGTGGGTTGAGACCGAGAACATCAATGTGGCTTTATACTGCGATAATCCTCCCAATGCTGACATACGGTTTACTGGTCGGGTCGCCAAGAACCAAATTATTAACTGTGAAGAAGTTGTTGAGTCATTAGCAGAGACTGGCTTGTCTCAGTGTAACGGAATCAATGAGAACGACTCCCACCGCAGCTATAGAAGAAACAGTGCTTTGCTTACCCCCTCTAGATATTCATATCAGGAGGGAAGCTTTGAGCACAGCAATTAGACTCAAAAATTTGGGCTATGGCGGTCTAAAAGTATGATGAAGGGACACGGAATTTTCCTAAGGGAGAGTTTCATGGAGTGTCCCTCATTAGAAGCATTAGCCGACTATATGTCTCCGCGATATATTTTCGGGAAAACGTATAGAACAGCCACAGAAAGTGGGCACGGGCACCCCCGAGAGGGGGATGTGGTAGTCTACACTGATGGCTCTAAGACTCAACTGGACACATGATCAGGCATATACTCTGAAAGCGAAATGCTTAGCATTAGTTTGCCTCTGGAGGGGCATGCCACAGTCTTTCAGGCTGAGGTAATGGGTATTCAGGTGGCTGCCAGGGAACTGATCGATAGGAAATACGTAAACAAAACGATATTTATTTTCACGGATAGCAGAGCTGCTATTCAAGCAATAGGAAGGGCTAAATTCTCCTCCAAACTAACACTTGAGTGCCACAAGGCGCCAGTGTTGGAAACAACAGTGTCAGTCTGTTTTGGATCAAAGGTCACGAGGGCAATTAAGGGCAATGAAATGGCTGATCTGCTCGCTAGGATGGGATCGAGGATTGCTTTCTACGATCCTGAGCCCTCGATCCCGCTGGGAAACTCTGCCATTAGAGATATGACCAACAAATTGGTCATAAAAGAACAGACAGAGCACTGGAGAGGCTCTTTGAGGTGCAGACAGGCCAAGGAGTTCATACTCCGGCCTGAACTTAGGAGGGCTCGCTTCTGCCTGCCGCAAACTAGAGAGAGGTTATCAACCTACGTAGAACTTGTTACAGGACACTGTAAGCTAAAGAGACACCTAGAGATAATAGGTATAAAGGAAAGTCCCTTATGTAGGGGCTGCGAATCAGAAGATGAAACCCCCAACACATTCTTTGTAGTTGCCAGGCGGTGACATCAACTAGACTATCCACATTGGGAAGTACAGTGAGGGACAATATTAAGTCTCACCCATGCGTTTTCCACTTGTGATTATATCATTGTTTTTAAAAAAATGTTATATATTTTTAATGGAAACTTTCATGGTTCAAACCTAGAAAATTTCCAATAATGATTTTCATTTTTTTTTTTTTTTTTTTTTTTATAAAAACAATGAAATAATCACAAGTGGGAAACGCATGGGTGGGACTTAATATTGTCCCTCGCTGTACAATTTTAGAACCCAAAGATATTCATGCGATCCCCCCAATTGCGAGACTGGGCTGATTGAGGGGGTGGCGTATAAGGATCGAGTAGCGATCCGGCGAAATGGCACAAGGGGCCCACATTGGTGGCCTAAGTGCCTGGACCCTCGGGAGCGAGGAGACCGCGCTTAAATCTAAACCATCCATCATATGTCTAACATAGTGCATAACTCACTTATATATTCCTAATATAAAATAACGAGTACGTTTATAAATCTTAAATATGAGGAACGGAATATTATAAAGTTGAACTCATCACGTTAAATTCTCACGAGGTCCAAAAAAAACGCCGAATAAAGATGATTAATTCAGATAAATTCACAAGCCACACCGAATGTCGGACCAGACTCTTCAAACATGTGGCTCAGTATTTCCATATATAAGCATAAAAGTACTATCGACAAACTTGCGTCTTCCCCCGAATTACCTTATATATATCGAAAACCTTTACACTTTTATTCAGGCAATAAATCAGGCAATGCCTGAATAAAACTGTAAAGGTGTTCGACAACGCTGGTTTTATTCTTCCCAATTCCAATCTCACATACCCAGCATACAACTTAATTTACCTTATATATATATCGACGTTCTAATTAGTAAAGTGCTCAACTCCATTTATGTTTATTGTTCAGGAGAGCCAAAAAGCATTTCATTGTCATTGTTAGAGCCTCTGTTAAACACTTTTCGTGCGGCAACTTTTCGAAGTGAATAATTTGAATTACGCTCTTACCCAGTTCAGGGCATAAGGAGAATGATATTTTTCAACAGAAAATACAAAAAAATGATTTTCGAAAAAAAAGTGGAGTTAGACACTTTTCTACAGAGAGCGTAGATATATATATATATTCAGATAAACATTTAAGAATCTTGTACAAATCAATAAAAAAAATTGCATCTTATATATATATATTGTTCTTTAATTTTAATTTCAGCAAAACGACTCTGATCAAAATTCTGACAAGGAAAATATCAAATCCCTTTAGGGTGATTATAAAACTTGGTTTGTTGTTTTAAGGTTCTTTGAAGAATAGTTTGAGATCTTCTAATTTATATAATAGTTACCTAATTGTGGTGTCAAATGAAGCAGATAATACTTGTGAATTATCCCTAGAAAACACAAGACATGTGATTCCTTTGGAATGGCCTTTTTCAAAGCGACGAAGACATTGACCGGTCTGGATACGCCAAACTTTAATCTTTCCATCTTGTGATCCAGAAGCTAACATTTCACTATCTCGAGAAAAAGACAGACATAAAACGGCCTCTTCCATTAACATGAAATTATCCTGAAAAATAAATATTATTTGATTAAAAAAAAAAATTATAATTATATATATATATATACACTTTCACATGACTTATCTCGATAAGTAAAATACCTGTGCTTGATATTTGAGATCTTTACGAATTTTTCCAGTAGTAAAATTCCACACCTCAATAAAGCCATCCACACTCCCTGTGATTAAATATTGGCCGTCCGGAGAAAATCGTGCACACTCCACATGTGATTTCTGTCCAAATTTGATCTGTTTAGAAAGTTGGGTTGGATATTTTTCCTCTTCTTGATCTCTAATAGCAGCCTTTCCACGAAACAAATCAATAGTTGTTCCTAAACACAAAAATTAGTTAAAATATTTTAATGCCTTTCACAAAAATTAAAATATATATATACCTGGCGGTAATAACCCCTGATGTTGTTGCCATTTTAGTGATTGCCCTAAAAGGGCTAATAAACGAGATGAAGCAACAACAGAAACTTCTCCAGATAAAGCTTGAGCAATTGCAGCTCGTCTTTTTTCTTTAGAGCTCCCATCAGGATACGCCTCTCTAGGATCAAAATATGAACGAGCAAGCAAGTTTTCTAAAAAAATATGAAAATTAGTTATTAATAAAGAAGATTTATTCATGAATATGAAAGAAGAGAAGATAAAAGTAAATTTAATTCAAACTAGCAAACAATTGTGATGTATTTTCGTGGTAGTGTAAAATATTCTTCTAGTAAAAAAGAAATCAGTTTATTTTGTAAAAATATTGAATTTTGTTGTTTATTCTTACCTAGATGAATATATCTTTCAGGCTCTTGTTGCTTCATCATAATCATTGGATCTGTCTGTCTTAATAAAGATCTTGCTGCTCCTAATTCACGTAATTCAATCAATTCTAATACAACTTGTTCATATAAATCAATTAATTTTTTATCAGGTAATTTTAAAGATTGAATTGCTTTTAAAACTGTGTCCCAATGGCCATTATTTATATCAGCTACGAAGCCTTCAACACTATCCACTGTATTTAAAGAAACACCAGTCTCTTCCTGAAGGGTTTGTAAAGTTCTTAAAAGATTCGATTCTTTTAAATATTGCTGGATAAGCCGAACCACACTAAAAATTAATAAAAATATATTATTATCAAATGGTTATACATAACCTTTAAAGAATGATATTTACTCGGCGGATTCAATTTCTATTGACATATTTGTAATTTAGGAAATACAAAATTATACAACTGATTTATTTATCACTAGTTTTAGAACATTTTAATTGAAAACTTCTCAATAGTAGTAAAATTGAGATAAATTTGACTGATATTTATATTGAAAGTTTGGTTTGGATTATATTGGACGCTAAGAACGCTACTGGTGGCAAAAAAATGAACTAGACCGAAAATAAAAAATTTGAAATATTTAAAAGCAGGGAGTTTAAAACACAAGAATTTATTGTAGAATCAGTGACGGCGTTAATATTAATTTGCTTTCTATGCCGCGGACAAGGGCGGATACCAGGGGACTTGAGAAAAAAATTTTTTTGGCAATTAAATTTTATTTTTAATATAAAATTTTAAAATACAAATTTGATTTGTATATATATTTTTGTAAACAAGTATAGAATGCTCCTTTAAATTTCCGAAAAGAAAGAAAAAATTGTGTGCTGTGCGACCAGTGGGACCAGATTACTCCCCCCCCCCCCCCCCGCCCCGAGAACCTCCTCTGGATCCGCCCTTGACCGCAAATAGTAAATATTTAAAATTTAAATGGAATTAAGAGAAAAGGTAAAAAAAAAAACTAAAAAAGTACATCGGTAAAGTACTAGTACTCAAATTTTCAGATGAGACCCAGGCAATAATTCTAGCTGAATTTCATTATGGTGCTGGAACTAGTAGACCTATATATTTAAAATTTGAAAAAAAATCATTAGAGCCGTTTAGGAGAACTGATGTACTGACAAATAAACAAATATTATATTTTAAAGTAACTTTTAAAATATATTAGGATCAGAATACTTAAATAGTTCGGAAGCGGGGACTGGGTGAACAGTTTACCTCCCTTCATCTTCTGTAATCGCTCATGGAAGGGCATCTAGCGGGGAATTTCTTCTATTTTAGGGGCTATTAATTTTATTACAACGGTAATAAATATGCGACCTGAGAGTTTAAAGTTAAGGGGCCCTTACACGATCAATCATACTGACAGTATTTGAGCTGATTGGCGTTTTGACTGAACGTGTATGGGCAAGACTGAAGACTGATGGCCGTTTTCTTTTTGTTTTTTTATTGTTTCTTAGTGGCAGGGAACAAAGTTAGTTTAGTTAAGAAGAAAAATTAGTGGCTTCCCACAGTCGAATGAGCTAAAAAGAACTTTATTCCGACTGGTAGTCTGAATGCTACGTGTAAAATTATACTTGAATGAAGAAAATACTGACGGTTGGACTGATTCAGTCAGATTGACAGTATGATTGATCGTGTAAGGGCCCCTTTAGAACGAGTGCCTTTATTTGTATGATCTGTGGCTATAACAGCATTATTATTATTACTTTCATTACCTGTTTTAGCAGGTAGGAGTACCCATTTTTGTTCTGTCCGGAGCACCGGCAGTTAAGCCCCCCACCACGACAAGGTAAGGGCACAAATAGAGGGGGGTTGTGGGGAGTAACATAGCCCCATGAATGGACGTGTTTCAAGACTTGGATATTTTTCTTTTTCAACTTCGAAATTACAAAAATTATTTTATTTATTACACATTTGCATTTGTATTCATTTTAATAGATGTCAGTTTAATCCAAGAGTCCTTGACTTAGCACTTCAAAGCTCGGCTATTTGATTTGGTTGCAAAAATCAAAGTTTGGTGGGAAATTTTTCTTCTTCTAAACTTTTTCCAAGCCTCCGTTCTAAATTTATTTTGCTGTGTGAGAAACATTGTCTTTTGATGTGAAGGGAGTATTAGAACTTGCACGCGCCAAGCAGGTCACTGTGGGGAAATTGTTTTGAAGTAAATATAACTAATTGTATTATATATATAAAGATATAATTTTTCCGTCAGTGACTTGCTCATCAAAACGTTATTCCCTCCGTTTATAGGAATGACTTCTCATGTGATGTTTTATAATTTTGAAACACGCTCTACAATTATATAATTTGGTCCACTGAGGATGGATTGCTTTTAGGCAATCGGAAATATTTGTCAATAAATTATTTTAATGTGGAAAGGAGTCGCTGGTTTGTTTTTTCTCCATCTATTTTGATTTGTTAAATATTAAAAATTTTCGAACTATAAATATGAAAGTTGGGTCAAACGTCCGGTGGCCTGGTGCAAACGGAAGCACACAGATGTCTCGGAATAGCTGGAGATTCTGGGTTCCATTGGTGGGGGCCATGGAACGTTTGGTCCACCAACAAATAAACATACTCATAAATATGTTAAATTATTTTGACTCGGCCTTTATGTATAAAAATATTAAATAATTATGACGAAGCTCAAAGTTTGGGTTATTCAAGCTTGAAAAGAACAACAGAAATAATGAGCTGTTTACATAAAGGCACCAGTGCCTCATCTTTCTCTACAATAAAATCAGTGAATAAATTATAATAACTCTCTTCAGGATCTTCTGTTGCTCCTTGGATTATAAGAGAGGAATGAGGAGAATTCTTCTTTATTCTTGATAAAAATTTTCTTTATCTTCTATTTTTTGTTTTATTTGAATTTTATAGATATATTGACTGGGTAATGAAGTCTATTTGAATGTTGGTTGAAAAAATTTATTTTTCAAACAAAGCTCTACCTGGTTAATATTTGTATTTTTGTTTTGTTGTATTAGTTGACTAATATTTTGGAAAGTTAAAATATTTTTTAGCGGTTCAATAATGGATCTGTTAAGAATTTTGCTT
>JAKCPI010015500.1:0-29279 GCA_023213315.1 Euborellia annulipes
ACACATGATCAGGCATATACTCTGAAAGCGAAATGCTTAGCATTAGTTTGCCTCTGGAGGGACATGCCACAGTCTTTCAGGCTGAGGTAATGGGTATTCAGGTGGCTGCCAGGGAACTGATCGATAGAAAATACGTAAACAAAACGATATTTATTTTCACGGATAGCTAAGAGCTGCTATTCAAGCAATAAGGGAAGGGCTAAATTCTCCTCCAAACTAACACTTGAGTGCCACAAGGCGCCAGTGTTGGAAACAACAGTGTCAGTCTGTTTTGGATCAAAGGTCACGAGGGCAATTAAGGGCAATGAAATGGCTGATTCTGCTCGCTAGGATGGGATCGAGGATTGCTTTCTACGATCCTGAGCCCTCGATCCCGCTGGCAAACTCTGCCATTAGAGATATGACCAACAAATTGGTCATAAAAGAACAGACAGAGCACTGGAGAGGCTCTTTGGGGTGCAGACAGGCCAAGGAGTTCATACTCCGGCCTGAACTTAGGAGGGCTCGCTTCTGCCTGCCGCAAACTAGAGAGAGGTTATCAACCTACGTAGGACTTGTTACAGGACACTGTAAGCTAAATAGACACCTAGAGATAATAGGTATAAAGGAAAGTCCCTTATGTAGGGGCTGCGAATCAGAAGATGAAACCCCCAACACATTCTTTGTAGTTGCCAGGCGGTGACATCAACTAGACTATCCACATTGGGAAGTACAGAGAGGGACAATATTAAGTCTCACCCATGCGTTTTCCACTTGTGATTATATCATTGTTTTTAAAAAAATATTATATATTTTTTAATGGAAACTTTCATGGTTCAAACCTAGAAAATTTCCAATAATGATTTTCATTTTTTTTTTTTTTTTTTTTTATAAAAACAATGAAATAATCACAAGTGGGAAACGCATGGGTGGGACTTAATATTGTCCCTCGCTGTACAATTTTAGAACCCAAAGATATTCATGCGATCCCCCCAATAGGCTTTTAGATTTCTTTGCGAGACTGGGCTGATTGAGGGGGTGGCGTATAAGGATCGAGTAGCGATCCGGCGAAATGGCACAAGGGGCCCACATTGGTGGCCTAAGTGCCTGGACCCTCGGGAGCGAGGAGACCGCGCTTAAATCTAAACCATCCATCATATGTCTAACATAGTGCATAACTCACTTATATATTCCTAATATAAAATAACGAGTACGTTTATAAATCTTAAATATGAGGAACGGAATATTATAAAGTTGAACTCATCACGTTAAATTCTCACGAGGTCCAAAAAAAACGCCGAATAAAGATGATTAATTCAGATAAATTCACAAGCCACACCGGAATGTCGGACCAGACTCTTCAAACATGTGGCTCAGTATTTCCATATATAAGCATAAAAGTACTATCGACAAACTTGCGTCTTCCCCCAAATTACCTTATATATATCGAAAACCTTTACACTTTTATTCAGGCAATAAATCAGGCAATGCCTGAATAAAACTGTAAAGGTGTTCGACAACGCTGGTTTTATTCTTCCCAATTCCAATCTCACATACCCAGCATACAACTTAATTTACCTTATATATATATCGACGTTCTAATTAGTAAAGTGCTCAACTCCATTTATGTTTATTGTTCAGGAGAGCCAAAAGCATTTCATTGTCATTGTTAGAGCCTCTGTTAAACACTTTTCGTGCGGCAACTTTTCGAAGTGAAAAATTTGAATTACGCTCTTACCCAGTTCAGGGCATAAGGAGAATGATATTTTTCAACAGAAAATACAAAAAAATGATTTTCGAAAAAAAGTGGAGTTAGACACTTTTCTACAGAGAGCGTAGATATATATGTCGTAGACAGATCGTGAAATTAGACAGTTCATGAACTGTCTAGACATTTCATGAACTGCAGCCAGATCGTGTAATGGTCAAACAGTTACATGATCTGGCTAAAAATTTTAGACAGTTCATGAAATGCAATTGGGCCTTAGACAGATCGTGTAATGCTCGAGAATTACATGAAATGTCTAAATTTTTTAGACAGTTCATGAACTGCCTAACAGCTGTTTTGCCGATCGTGTACTGTTTGTAAAGCAAATAAACATCTCGAAAAAAGGCAATTTTTTCAATATTATTATTATTATCGATTACTAAATTTTCCAAATCTTCCTCACTTTGTAAATCTTGAGTTAAGGTGCGCGTCTAATTTTGGGAGATTCCAGCGGCCACAAATTGGAAGCTATCTACCTAAATTTTTTTTAAATTAAAGCTATTTAAAATGTCTACAACTTATAGAAGCCCTTTTTTTCGATTTTCGAAAAAATAAAATTTTTTTTAGATTTATTGCATTAAATTACAAACAGTACACGATCGGCAAAACTGCTGTTAGGCAGTTCATGAACTGCCTAAAAAATTTAGACATTTCATGTAATTCTCGAGCATTACACGATCTGTCTAAGGCCCAATTGCATTTCATGAACTGTCTAAAATTTTTAGCCAGATCATGTAACTGTTTGACCATTACACGATCTGGCTGCAGTTCATGAAATGGCTAGACAGTTCATGAACTGTCTAATTTCACGATCTGTCTACGACATATATATATATTCAGATAAACATTTAAGAATCTTGTACAAATCAATAAAAAAAATTGCATCTTATATATATATATTGTTCTTTAATTTTAATTTCAGCAAAACGACTCTGATCAAAATTCTGACAAGGGAAAATATCAAATCCCTTTAGGGTGATTATAAAACTTGGTATGTTGTTTTAAGGTTCTTTGAAGAATAGTTTGAGATCTTCTAATTTATATAATAGTTACCTAATTGTGGTGTCAAATGAAGCAGATAATACTTGTGAATTATCCCTAGAAAACACAAGACATGTGATTCCTTTGGAATGGCCTCTTTCAAAGCGACGAAGACATTGACCGGTCTGGATACGCCAAACTTTAATCTTTCCATCTTGTGATCCAGAAGCTAACATTTCACTATCTCGAGAAAAAGACAGACATAAAACGGCCTCTTCCATTAACATGAAATTATCCTGAAAAATAAATATTATTTGATTAAAAAAAAATTATAATTATATATATATATATATATATACACTTTCACATGACTTATCTCGATAAGTAAAATACCTGTGCTTGATATTTGAGATCTTTACGAATTTTTCCAGTAGTAAAATTCCACACCTCAATAAAGCCATCCACACTCCCTGTGATTAAATATTGGCCGTCCGGAGAAAATCGTGCACACTCCACATGTGATTTCTGTCCAAATTTGATCTGTTTAGAAAGTTGGGTTGGATATTTTTCCTCTTCTTGATCTCTAATAGCAGCCTTTCCACGAAACAAATCAATAGTTGTTCCTAAACACAAAAATTAGTTAAAATATTTTAATGCCTTTCACAAAAATTAAAATATATATATACCTGGCGGTAATAACCCCTGATGTTGTTGCCATTTTAGTGATTGCCCTAAAAGGGCTAATAAACGAGATGAAGCAACAACAGAAACCTTCTCCAGATAAAGCTTGAGCAATTGCAGCTCGTCTTTTTCTTTAGAGCTCCCATCAGGATACGCCTCTCTAGGATCAAAATATGAACGAGCAAGCAAGTTTTCTAAAAAAATATGAAAATTAGTTATTAATAAAGAAGATTTATTCATGAATATGAAAGAAGAGAAGATAAAAGTAAATTTAATTCAAACTAGCAAACAATTGTGATGTATTTTCGTGGTAGTGTAAAATATTCTTCTAGTAAAAAAGAAATCAGTTTATTTTGTAAAAATATTGAATTTTGTTGTTTATTCTTACCTAGATGAATATATCTTTCTGGCTCTTGTTGCTTCATCATAATCATTGGATCTGTCTGTCTTAATAAAGATCTAGCTGCTCCTAATTCACGTAATTCAATCAATTCTAATACAACTTGTTCATATAAATCAATTAATTTTTTATCAGGTAATTTTAAAGATTGAATTGCTTTTAAAACTGTGTCCCAATGGCCATTATTTATATCAGCTACGAAGCCTTCAACACTATCCACTGTATTTAAAGAAACACCAGTCTCTTCCTGAAGGGTTTGTAAAGTTCTTAAAAGATTCGATTCTTTTAAATATTGCTGGATAAGCCGAACCACACTAAAAATTAATAAAAATATATTATTATCAAATGGTTATACATAACCTTTAAAGAATGATATTTACTCGGCGGATTCAATTTCTATTGACATATTTGTAATTTATGAAATACAAAATTATACAACTGATTTATTTATCACTAGTTTTAGAACATTTTAATTGAAAACTTCTCAATAGTAGTAAAATTGAGATAAATTTGACTGATATTTATATTGAAAGTTTGGTTTGGATTATATTGGACGCTAAGAACGCTACTGGTGGCAAAAAAATGAACTAGACCGAAAATAAAAAATTTGAAATATTTAAAACCAGGGAGTTTAAAACACAAGAATCAGTGACGGCGTTAATATTAATTTGGTTTCTATGCCGCGGACAAGGGCGGATACCAGGGGACTTGAGAAAAAAAATTTTTTTGGCAATTAAATTTTATTTTTAATATAAAATTTTAAAATACAAATTTGATTTGTATATATATTTTTGTAAACAAGTATAGAATGCTCCTTTAAATTTCCGAAAAGAAAGAAAAAATTGTGTGCTGTGCGACCAGTGGGACCAGATTACTCTCCCCCCCCCCCCCGAGAACCTCCTCTGGATCCGCCCTTGACCGCAAATAGTAAATATTTAAAATTTAAATGGAATTAAGAGAAAAGGTAAAAAAAAACTAAAAAAGTACATCGGTAAACAGTACTCAAATTTTCAGATGAGACCCAGGCAATAATTCTAGCTGAATTTCATTATGGTGCTGGAACTAGTAGACCTATATATTTAAAATTTGAAAAAAAATCATTAGAGCCGTTTAGGAGAACTGATGTACTGACAAATAAACAAATATTATATTTTAAAGTAACTTTTAAAATATATTAGGATCAGAATACTTAAATAGTTCGGAAGCGGGGACTGGGTGAACAGTTTACCCCCCTTTATCTTCTGTAATCGCTCATGGAAGGGCATCTAGCGGGGAAGTTCTTCTATTTTAGGGGCTATTACAACGGTAATAAATATGCGACCTGACGGTTTAAAGTTAGAACGAGTGCCTTTATTTGTATGATCTGTGGCTATAACCGCATTATTATTATTACTTTCATTACCTGTTTTAGCAGGAGTACCCATTTTTGTTCTGTCCGGAGCACCGGCAGTTAAGCCCCCCCACCACGACAAGGTAAGGGCACAAATAGAGGGGGGTTGTGGGGAGTAACAAAGCCCCATGAATGGACATGTTTCAAGACTTGGATATTTTTCTTTTTCAACTTCGAAATTACAAAAATTATTTTATTTATTACACATTTGTATTCATTTTAATAGATGTGAGTTTAATCCAAGAGTCCTTGACTTAGCACTTCAAAGCTCGGCTATTTGATTTCGTTGCAAGAATCAAAGTTTGGTGGGAAATTTTTCTTCTTCCAAACCTTTTCCAAGCCTCCGTTCTAAATTTATTTTGCTGTGTGAGAAACATTGTCTTTTGATGTGAAGGGAGTATTAGAACTTGCACGCGCCAAGCAGGTCACTGTGGGGAAATTGTTTTGAAGTAAATATAACTAATTGTATTATATATATAAAGATATAATTTTTCCGTCAGTGACTTGCTCATCAAAACGTTATTCCCTCCGTTTATAGAATGACTTCTCATGTGATGTTTTATAATTTTGAAACACGCTCCACTATTATATAATTTGGTCCACTGAGGATGGATTGCTTTTAGTCAATCGGAAATATTTGTCAATAAATTATTTTAATGTGGAAAGGAGTCGCTGGTTTGTTTTTTCTCCATCACCTTATTTTGATTTGTTGAATATTAATAGTTTTCGATCTATAAATGTGAAAGTTGGGTCAAACGTCCGGTGGTCTAGTGCAAACGGAAGCACACCGATGTCCCGGAATAGCTGGAGATTCTGGGTTCCATTGGCAGGGGGCATGGAACGTTTGGTCCACCAACAAATAAACATACTCATAAATATGTTAAATTATTTTGGCTCGGCCTTTATGTATAAAAATATTAAATAATTATGACGAACCTCAAAGTTTGGGTTATTCAAGCTTGAAAAGAACAGAAGTAATGAGCAGTTTACATAAAGGCACCAGTGCCTCATCTTTCTCTACAATAAAATCAGTGAATAAATTATAATAATCTCTTCAGGACCTTCTGTTGCTCCATGGATTAAAAGAGAGGAATGAGGAGAATTCTTCTTTATTCTTGATACAAATTTTCTTTTTCTTCTATATTTTGTTTTATTTGAATTTTATAGATATATTGACTGGGTAATGAAGTCTATTTGAATGTTGGTTGAAAAAATTCCATCTTTTTCAAACAAAGCTCTACCTAGTTAATTTTGTATTTTTGTTTTTTTGTATTAGTTGACTAATATTTTGGGAAGTTGAAATATTTTTTCAGCAGTTCAATAATGGATCTGTTAAGAATTTTGCTTTCAATTTTCCACCGTTTACTGTTATTTCATAGAGAGTATTACATTATTCAGAATATCATCCATCTGAAAAAATAACATTTTAATTATTTAGAGAAGATATGAAGATGAAAAAGGTCAATTCAGTCCTCGAGAATTTCGAGAATGAAACATGAATACATTATAATAAAATAATATATTTATTCTCTCTAGTTGGCAATTATATAATCTCATTTTCATTTGAGATTATATAATTGCCAACTAGAGAGAATAAATATATTATTTTATTATAATGTATTCATGTTTCATTCTCGAAATTCTCGAGGACTGAATTGACCTTTTTCATCTTCTAAATTTATCTACAGTCCTGGTGAGTTCATTATTTAGAGAAGATATATTAATTATATTAATTTATATATATATGGGTCATCCTACAAAAATGGGTTAACTTTGAGGTAGAATTTGAAATGCACAATTTGTAACTTTTTGATAGACAATAAGTTAATTTTATTGTATCCATATAGTAACACTCAGATTTTTTTTATTTTTTTTTTTGTATTAATTAATATATGACCTCATCAGCCTCTTAGCTTTACGGTTGAAAAACTACCAAGGGACTGACGCCCAGGGACTTACGATTTTGATATAAAACCCAAAAAATCTGGTAATTGGTATGGAATACTTTTTTTTCTTTTATATATTAAATATAACAATGAAAAGAAAGCAAATCCAGTATATTGTTGATATAAAAAAATTCCAAAATATTACTTATCCAGGGACTGACGAATTGAGTGTTTACATGCTGATTTTTGACACAAAAATAACAATAAAATTATATAAAAGATGGATAACGCCCGGATTTTTGGCACCAATGCCATCTTTACACCCTAAACTTAGATAAAACATATAATTATTTTATTAACAGTGTATAATATTAGATATTATTTTTCAAATTTAACCCAAGTCCAGGAACTGACGCTCGAATCAAGGTACAGTGAGGGACAATATTAAGTCCCACCCATGCGTTTTCTACTTGTGATTATTTCATTGTTTTTATAAAAGAAAATGTAAATCTTTATTGGAAATTTTCTAAGTTTGAACCATGAAAGTTTCCATTAAAAAATATATGATATTTTTTTAAAAACAATGAAATAATCACAAGTAGAAAACGCATGGATGGGATTTGATATTGTCTCTCACTGTACGCGACTTTGAAATAAAAAAAAAATAATGTAAATTTATTTAAAATCAAAATAACAACTCTTAATAAAGTACCTTAGATTATATCAATATAGTTCAAGGGCGGATACAAGGGGGGGGGGGGGGTAAAGGAAGTAATTACCGCCCCCCGAGATTTAAAAAAAATACCTTTTTTTTTCGAAAAAAAAATTATTTTTAATGTAAAATTTTCAAAATTAATACTTAAAAATTTGATTTGGATTTATATTCTGGCAACAAGTACAGAATGCGCCTTTAAATTACCGAAATTAAGAAAAAATAGTGTGCTGTGCGACGAGTCACACCAGATTACCTCCCCCCCCAGAAACACCTCTGGATCCGCCCTTGATATGGATAATAATGATATAATCTGATTAAAATAAATTTGCATTTAAATGTTCACTTTTTTGAGCTGATATATTCCAAGGGACTGACTTTTTAGGGTTAAAAAGACGAATATTTTCATTAAATTTTTTTAAATTTCAATATTTATCATGTGTGTCCAAAAATTATAAACTTTTTCTATTACCTGATGATTAAAAAAAGTCAATATGTTTGTTAGTCCCTGAATTATTTGCAACTACGCGAAGTCAACCCATTTTTGTAGAATGGCCCATAATATATTGTTAAAAAAATTACCTTTCAGCATTTGCCCTGTGAATTTTGCTTCTAAAACGATTCTATCAATATTATTCCATTGCAGAATAGGAGACGCCAAGGTCTTAAAGAATCACTTTGTTGAAGGTGTATGTAACTAAGCACATCATATTTTCTCTCATCTCTTTTAGTTTTCCGACAATCATTATTTATTTACGGAAAATATTTAAATGAGTCATTTGTGTTATTAAACATGTTATAATTCCTGACCTAAAAAAAAAAAATTTCAATTAGTCTTAATTCTAATCAGTTAATTTATAAAAAGTTTGAATTACTGTTCAAACTTATTTATTACCTCTAATTTCTAAAAACAAAAAAAAAAATTTTTCTTCGCTCACTTTTTCACGCTCACATAAACACTAAATAAAAAATAAACACCAAAAATGTTATTTTCATTTACTACAACAAAAAATGTATGTAATAAATGAAAATAATAAAAAAAGAAAAAGAGTTGAGAGTTAAAGGGAGGCTCGAAGGTCTTCAAAAATCACTTTGTTGAAGGTGTATGTAACTAGGCACATTACATTTTCTCTCATCTTTTTTAGTTTTCCAACAATCATTATTTATTTTTAAATATTTAAATGAGTCATTAAACATGTTTTAATTCGTGACCTAAAAAAAAAAAAAATTTTATAAGTCTTAATTCTAATGAGTTAATATATAAGAATTTTGAATTTATGTTTACCTTTAATCTCCCAAAAAAAATTGAAAATTTCTTATCTTCTCTCACTTTTTCACTCTCACATAAACACTAAATAAAAAATAAACACCGAAAACCGGGAGTCTGAAGAAATTGTATCAGTGAGAGTGAGCGTGATTTTTTGGATTACGAGCAAACGAGTGCGGGGGCTGGAAGGGACCCTACCTAGCCTAACACAAAATACGAAGACAATAGAGAGTATTTGTAACCCCGTCTCCACCATCAGATCGGTGGAGCCCTCGGGTTCCTAGCCTCAAGGATTGCAATTTGCACCCTCCAGGCTAGTCCTGGAGAAACGGCAACCCTTCCCTGACTCGCTTTACTCATAGAGCCACCTCAAACCCACCCTCAAAGATACAAAAACATATCAGACTCCCAAATGCGTCACAAAAGACGTCTTTTCGCAAAACACAAGAGAACATCTCCTTATGGAATAAATCAACGTGGATATCTTTCATTTTTTGGTCCCCGTTTGGATCCTAAATTAAAGAAACAATTCAAGGTATCCTAACAAAACGAACTACCTAAAAGATAAGAGTAGGCACCTGAAGCTAATCAACAACAACAACAACAACAACAACAAATATCCAACAGAGGCCTCGAATGAAAGTATACACGTTGATTTCGGTTCAAAAAAAAAAAAAAAAAAAATCCCTTTCGTTGGCTCGTTGGCATGGTGCACCCTCCACCCCTCTATTTTTAAATCTTTAAACTACACTTAACGTGTGAAAATAAATTTTCTAAATTATAAATATCCAAAAGTGAATACAATTGAATTAATATTCGTTTAGCAACCAAACCTGGGCACTGAGAAGATTCTTCCCGCGGCGGGAGAGGTTCCCTTTCTCGAGCGTTGCATCTGCAGGGATGAATCTGGATCATATTTGAGGTCAGCTGAAATAAAGAACATCCTAAAAAAGCTAATCTAATCTAGCCCCACTAATATTCTTGCACCATGCTTAATACCTTTGTTCTGTTGACCCTCAGGAATCTGTAACAAAAGAGAAAAAAAAGAAATTAAAATCAGATCGTTTATATATTTTTGGATTTATGAATGTATATTTAGAGTATAAAATATTCACCTCCTGAGGGGTTGACGGTCGCTCGAAGCCCCTTGCCTGCCACTCGTAGAGCTGATCCGGTTGATGCTCGTGATGCTGGTCGGTTGCACTAGATGAACGTTGAAACACTTAACACTGAACACTGAACACTTAACACTGAGCTCTGAACACAATTGTACTGGAGAAACACAAACCTGCAAAAGAAAAATTGTTTAAGAATTTATCTCTTAGATTTCTAGCAATCTAGTAAAAAAAATTTTCCATTGGGATTTAAAAATATTTTTGTGTTTGGAGGAAGAGGGTTCTTAAAAAATATAAGTTCGGCCCCCCAAAAAAAATATTATATATATGCCCTTGATATTAGATGCATAATAAATTAAACTCCACGATTGAGGAAACCTTTTGATTTCATGAAAAAGGGAGATGAATGGGAGGGCTAGAAAATCGTCAAAAAAGGCGTTAAGTAATATGTGGAGGACGCCTATCGCATATATTAAATATTTAAATAGAGATTCAGTGTTAATTCAAGATCGTTTTTTTTGTGTTCTCAAACTTGGATGCATTTTATTATGCAAATAATGCATTTCTCGCAAAGGTTTTGATTCAAATCTTAGTTTGATCCTTAATGAATGTATCTAATTATAAAATGTAAATGTACTTACCAAAATGTAGAAATTGTGGGAATCCTGGGCCGGAGCGACACGTGACCTGTTATCCATGTCAAGCCCTCACTGCAGGGTTAAAAGCGATGCTTAAAAAGACGAGCAGACAGGTGAAGGCAGGTAATAGCAGGTTCAACTAGAAAGAAAAAAAGAGAGAATTAGGAAAAATCTAGCTTATAAGTATATATATATATATGGGTGATTCTACGCTATTTGAATTTTATTGGTCAGTGGAAAAAATATATGTTAAAATAATTATATCATTGATACTGTATTCTTAAATAATAAAGAATATCGTGTTTTATTGGGGCCATTTAGTCAATTCACGATAACTGTTTCATTTTAGGAATTAATAGTTGAAAATAGTCATAAATGTCAGTATTCTGGGTGTCCCATTTCTAGTTTTTTTTACTAGTTTTGTTCGACATTCATTTATTTATTAACTTGACATAATATTTTTTACCATAATTATAAACATAAGTAAACCCCAAAACATAATTAATGAAAATACATTTTAAAAGTATTTGTTATTATAAAAAAAAATACTTGTTTTCACGTGACCTTAAAATGATGTCATCTATTCTGGAAAAATTAAAAGATAAAAATTTATCATAAAAACTGCCAAAGGATAACAATGGCCATGAATAACAGGCGTAGTACAGTCTGAAGTAAGAAGCAAGCTAACGGCGTTGAGCATAATTCAAATAATATAGCTTTAGTTATTGTTGAATTGTCATAAAGTGTGTTTGGGCCAGTCGATGCAGTATTTATTCTGGTAAATAAATCTCTTTATATTTTATCGTTACGTAACTCTACATATGTACAATGCAATGTTTATTGTATGTAAATGTCATGAATTACGTCGAAACTTTGGCAAGAAAGACGCGTATTGTTTTTTTTTAACGTAATGTGTGGTTTTGTCATTAGTTTGGCTGTCATTATTCAGGCACATTCAAGGGTTCGCATCCCGTCTAATGCGACAAAAATTTATTTCAATTGGATTTAGCTATCAATCCAATTTAAATAAATAGATACGGGGTCTAAATGGCCTTCGATGCCAAAAAATGGAATAAAAAAAAACTCTGTCAGGGAAAATACCCGCCCACAGGTAGGGACGAAATTTTGTTTCCTTAATATCTTATAGCTATAATATGTATGTTTTTTTAATATTAATTCAGCTTTCATTATAAATAGTTAATTGTCTGTCACTTTCCTAGCTTAATTTTCACAATTCTGCCAATAGTGTCATTCTTCAGGTAACATATTTCTTCTGGTGCTAATAAAACTCAAAAAAATTAAAATATCTTCTGGCCTTTATCATTACAGATACGAAAATAATGTCAACTAAGGAAATCATGAATATTAAATTGAACAGAGTATATTTGGTTTCTGGACACAAAAAATCCAAATAGCGTAGAATCACCCATATATATATACACACAGAGAGAGAGAGAGAGAGAGATAATAATTTAGTAAATATTTTTTTGAATATTTAGCAAAATTGGGACAAAAAGTTCTATACCCAATGTTTTCTAATAGGGAAATTCACGATTTTACAAAAATAATGTCCTCTATAAGAGTGAATTTATCAAAATCAATTAAAAATAAACTAATATATATATATATATATTTGAAATCGGGAGGAATGAAACCGGCTTTTAATTAGATCACCTTATCACTTTATATATATATATATATCTTGGATTGGATCACAGTGACACTTATCATTATTAATAAATATTACATTTTATTTTATTTGTAAAACTTTGAGTTAAAAATTCTCTTCTAGCACAAATTGCATACAAATAAAAAGTGTCTGTAACTAAATAGTACTTGAAAATCACAGGATTAGAGACCAAAAGTTGAACAAATAAAATAAAAAAGAAAAAGCTTTTTTATTTGTTAATAATGAGAATTAGTGGAATCCAATATATACAAATGGGGATATAAATTCTTAAATGATTTTGATAAATCCATTCTCTTCTCTTTCAAATTAAAAAATCATCTTTTATTTTAAAAATAAAAATTGATTTTTTTTTTTTTTTTAAATAGCCTATATATACATAAAAGGGTGTCAGCATTATTATTATCGTTTAATAATTTTAAAAAGAACTTTAAAAAGGGGAAAAGATGAATATTATATGAATGAATATTATTAATTCCAAAATGAAATCAAAACCATAAGAAAATTTATTTTTTGTACTATTCAAATAAAAGGAAAAAATATTTAGGATTATAAGTGCATCACATTAAGACTTCCTATAAATTGATATAAATCCTATCAATTTAAAACAAATTTAATAGAAATAATAATTAAATAATAATAATATTTAAATGTGAAATGGTTTTTATTAAAATTTTATTACATTTAATTTGCAAGACCTGTCAGTTTGATTTTTGTGATTTGGAACACCAAGATTATATTTAAAATAATTCCCTCACATTTAAGAAAATAATTAGAGTAATTAAAATATTTAATAAAATACAATTAAGGGTTTATAAAAGAAAATAAATAAATGAGAAATAAGAGTTGAAAGGTTAAACTCTGGGTAACTAATTTTGTTAATTCACACACACATATAATGATTTAATTTGTTAGAAATAAATATTAGATAATAAAATCATGCGAAATGGATTAATTATCAAGAGAAATAATTATATTTACCTTAAAAAAAGAGGATCCAAGCATAATTTTACCGGCAAAAGTTTTACACACCGAGCAGAAATAGACAGGTCAGAGCGGGTCAGAGAAGCTGTCAAATGGACGACCAACTCACATTAGTCATAAAAATAATTAAAAAAAAAAAAAAATTAATTAAATAAATTATTATAACTTTAAAATTATTTAGAATAATTATTATTTTTTTTTTAAATTTATTTTTCATTATATCAAAAAAAAAAAAAATTAAATTCACATGTCAGTTAAAAATTCGTATTTTTTTCTTTTCAAAGCAATAAAATATTTTAAAAACAAAATTAATTGTAAAAAATTCTTACATCCCATATTTTTAAGTTAAAATAATTTATTATTTAAATTTTATTTTTCATATGGATTTTGTTTTATGAGATGCTGTTTCCTATCTCTGTCATCAGCTGTCAATATAAATAAATTTTCAATAAATCTGATATAAATGTAAAATTTCCATAATTTCTTTTCCTTTCAAAAATTATTTATTTTAATTATTAATTTATTCCTTTTTTAATTTTATTTTTTATATCACCATTTATATATATTCCAAAAATCTTATTTCTTGATATGACATTTCTATTTTTAATTTTGAGATTTTAATAATTTGCAAAATAGGGTGACTTGAATATCTAGCCAAGTAAATAAGAATATTAAATTACTTCATGTGACACTTGATATTAAATTTTAATTTTTACAATTAAAAATTTTTTCCAATATATATATCTATATATACCGTCCCACGGTTGTCTTTCGTAAAATATAGTTTAGTAAATAAATAAATAAACCCTCAGCACCCCCAGAGAAAAAAAATAATAAATATATATATATATATATATATAGATCATGTACCTCCCATCCAAAAATACTAATACAAATTTAATTATTCAGCTTCTTTTACTGGTGTTTATCCTATTAATATTTTTAGTGTGAACCAGTCTTCTAGATTATAATCTCATACACAGGTAGATATATTCTTAGTTAAATAAAAGATGTTAGTTTTAATTTTATATATATATATTTCTTTATTTCAGACCATGATGTTTATCCCTATTTTCTTTCTTTTTTTCTGACTATAGCTGAAGACACCCTCCTGAGAAGTTAGAGGTAATCGAGGTTCAGCAAGAGGGAAAAAGGTCGTCTGCGCTGGATTTAGCCGCTACTGAGTACTGGTCTATATCTGAAATTTTAAACAAGTAATTTATAAAAAATGTTTTAAATCAATTCAAAAAAAATATAGCCTACTATATTAAAACACTCGGGCAAGACATTTATTATTCAGGAAAGGGAAATATATTAAATAAACAATATACTGTATATAATAAAATAAAAGGACTTTAATCTAGCTTATTTAAATTAAATAATAACTTTTTACTTTAAGAAATACGACTTGTAGCCAAAATTTTATTTCTATTTTGGTTTTTTTTTTTATAATCAGTCAATTAGAAATATTTAAGTTATATCTAATTATTTTATGACTATATGTCTAAATTAAACTTTAAGTAATATAAAATTTTTTTAAATAATTTTTAAAATCTATTTTCTAATGTTAGGAAAAATAAAATTATATATATAAAAATCAACGAGATTATACATTCCTTTCCAGATTAGTTAATATATTAAATTAATTTTAACTTATTATAATCGAGATTATTAGTAATAATTTATAATAATATTTAAGATATTTCATATATATTTTAATGATACATTTTTGTATGTATCATTCTATATATATATATCATATATCTGAAAATATATATATAGTGTTAATTTATTTACAAATAACTTTGAGCACGCGTTGTAAAAATAAAATATATATATATATTGTAATACAATATTTTAAAAAATAAAATGGCTTTGTGTTTACAATAAATGGAGCTTTGCCAAAATTGTTTTAAATGGTTACCCTCACCTATTCTTTGGCTATAGTGTTTAAATCATTGTTTTCACACAAATGAATGTATGAATCAGATAGAAACACTTTATGTGCATGTAAAAAAATACATAATTAGCAATAGTCTTTAAGGAAGAAAAAAAAAACAAACAAAAAATATGTGATTATAAAAAAATAAATCAAGGACTCAAATGTAATAAATATATCCCTTTATAAAATATTAAGTGAATTTTTGAAGTTCGTAATAATGGTATTTAAATAATAAATACCTTGATAATAATACTAGTATGCCAAATGTTAAGAGCAAGGTGTATAATAAAGATATTCTATACTTGATGCATTTAAAAAAAATATAAGATGAAAATGACTGTTGGGAAATTGTTTTGTTAAGACTCGAAGCCATATGAATGTAAAAAGAACGAAGAAGTCGAGTAAAAAGTGGAGGATGAGCAAAAATATCTAAGAGAAAAATAATAAAAATATTGTTGGTAGTAGGCAAAAAAAAAGAGCAGCTAGTGATATTTATTATTTTATAAGGATTCCCTCCTGGCGTGGCGAGGACGGCGTACGATATGGGAACGACAACGCAGAGGAGCATCTAGGATGACTTGGCTTCACCGGGTCAGGAGAGATATGACCGAGCTTGGCCTGTCGGAGACAACTGCTTTGGTTAGTGTACAGTGGAGGGGTAGAGTCAGGACCGCCGACCCCGCACCGCGAGGATAATAATAGCCGAGGAAAGAAGAAGGATTCCCTCCTTGTTTACGTTTCGGACCTCATTAGGATCAACTTCAGAGAAAAAAAGGAGCAGCTAGTGATATTTATTATTTTATAAAGATTCCCTTCTTGCTGACGTTTCGGTCCTGACCATCTTCAGGACTACTAACATAGAAAATAACTCAGTAAGAAGGGAATACTAATAGAATTATCACTAGCTGCACTTTTTTTTTACTCTGCCTTCAATCTATAATACAAACAGCTATAAATCTTTAAATATTAAAAAAATATTTTTTACGAACAGACAGATAAGGAAGAAGTTCACCGACTATGAAACCAGTAACTGTCGAGGAACAGTGGTCTGATTTCTACTAAAGAGTCACCGAAATATAGTAAATTTAAAATATTAAAAATTAAGTCAAATAATAAACTATATTTGAATTCGAGATGCTGGTCCTGTGCGTTTTCAGGTTTTCATCTGACGATGCTCTTTTTCTCGGACCTTCCTCAGGATGGTAGGTGAGTGGATTTTCTATAAATTATAGTAAATTTATTATCAGAGGTTTTTATTTTTAGGTTTAGGTTTTAAATTTGACATCGTTTCGGCTCATTTAAGCTTTTTTCAGAACAGGGACGTATATAAGGCGTGCCGAAATGTTTGATTGGCCCCGCAGTGCGAAAAAATATAGTTCCGCGAAAAAATTATTTTCCGCAGAGTGAACAACTTTGGCTCAGCAAAAAACAAAATTTTTCGCAGGGCGGAAAAAATTTAGTTTCTTTAAAAAAAAATTTTCCGCAGAAAAATTTTTGAGTTCAGCCCCCCCCCCCCTTCCCCGCCCGAAAAAAATTTCTATATAATCTATTATTTATGCCTTCTTTTACCTATAATCCTGCAGTTTACAATTATTGGTTTTTTTCTTTTATAAAAAGTAATCTTTGTAAATAATGTTTTTAAGGTTCTGAAGAAGGCTGAGTGAGCCGAAACGATGTAAAATTTTGGCCAACATCGTAAACCTAAAAATAAACACCTCTGATAATAAATTTACTATAATTTATTGAAAACCCACTCACCTACCATTCCGAGGAAATTCCGAGAAAAAGAGCTACGTCAGATGAAAACCTAATAAACTATATATTAAAATAGATGAGTTATCAAAAGAATACAAAATTATATACCTGCCGATATTTTTATATAGTTTTATATTATATAAATCTAAAATAAATAAGATTAAATAAAACAAGATAAAAAAGGGACATAACAATGGATTTCTTTAAAATGTCTTCATATACATGTATATATATATATATATATTTATGGAAATATAACAAAAAAAAATATATATATATATAAAAACGGGCATATATATATATTTATATATAAACAAGATAAAAAATTCGACTTAGATATAATATAAGGGAATATATAAGGTAACTTCTGATTATATTTTCATCAGAGTATCTTAGATAGAGTTTGATTAAATGTTAAATCAGTGTACCGTATAATAATTTATTTTACTAATAAATTATACTATCAATTAATCATTTAGATTTAGTGTATAAATAATATTTTATTTTAAAAAATTATTTGTAGTCTATTATAACATTTCTAACTATATATTTTTTTTAATATTAACTAATATTTTTCAGTACATACTTAATTTATTTCTGGTCTACGATTATTAAGGGCGCGGTTAAAAAGTCTGCCTACCATAATGTTCAAACATAATTTTTGAATGGACGGAAAAATGCAATTTCGTCGGGCAAAAAAAATTTTTGAACCGTCCATATTGGGCTTTAAATTTTTTTAAAATAACTCATATTTATCCAATAGAATTAATTTTAAAATATCTTAGTTTTCTATTAATTTTCAAACTAATTAAAAAGTATTTATTCTCTCATAAAATGATAAAATTTAATAAATTCTGTTAAATACCCGTTAGGTTAACATTTAATCAAAATGTCTCTAAGTTGCCATCTCTGGTTTTTCTTACTGATAAAGACACATACTTTCTTCATATTCTCATTTAAATAAGGCTCAATATACAGCGATATATTTACAGTGAATTCGGTCTCTGGACAGCTGTTGCTAGGCATAAGAAATATATACACGAGCCAGCGGACAGAACCTGCTGGTAAGACTTATGTTATTTCATTCGATTTAAAACAAATTCCGTGAGAACTATTAAAGCTTTTTGATATGTTGACTCAGCTAACGATGAAGCCAAACGAGCTGCCTCCGTACAATGTTTCTTCGCTAGAAATTGTGTCTGTTCAAGTCCTTGACTTTTATGTACCAATTCAAAGGCACGTTCGGCATCTCCAGGTTCTTGAAAACGTCGCATTATCATCGCATTCAATTCAGGATACTAAAACAAAAGAATAATAATCAACGCTTTTGCAGGATGTTTTCCCCATTTAAAAGAATTAAATTAAATTAAATATTTTCGAGATTTATATATTAGATATTAGTATTCAAAACATCTCGATTCTTTTCGGACTTAAGGTGCGCGTTTCGAAAAACCGTTAGATCACGATTCACTACCAAGTTACTCTAGGCGGCAAGAGATGGCGTTAGTTTTTCCCATAGGGATACAAGGGATTTATTCCATTTCATTTAAAAGATTCCAGCTAATTAATTAAAGGTAAAAATTAATTATTTTTTAACACAATGATTACTAATTTAATTATCTATAAAATATAGAGCTCCTTTTTTTTAAATATCTTTTATTTAATGCGATTAATCTAAAAAAAAATTTTATTTTTTCGAAAATCAAAAAAAGGGGCTTCTATAAGTTGTAGATATTTTAAATAGCTTTAATTTAAAAAAAATTTGAGGTCGATAGCTTCAAAATTGTGGCCGCTGGAATCTCCCAAAATTAGCACCCCGAGTCGCGCACCTTAACTAAGTCTTAGATATATATATCTAACAAAGCTGTGAGTGTTATTTATTGGCGAGGCCAAACATCCCATGACCTTCGGGAATCGAACCCAGGATCTCCAGCCTTTCCGGCGTGCTGCCCATTGCACCAGGCCACCGTTTCCTCGAACTACACCAATAAAACTCACATCCCCTTATATGCAGTTAGTCGTGCAAGACACTAACAAGGTGAAGAACTTTAAAGAAAAATTAAATTAATAAATACTTTTTCGCATGCAAAGAGTACAGGGGCGGTGGCAAGACCAAGTTTCAAATCGGCTGCTGCGGGTTTGCCTAAGGCTTCGGTGCTTGATACAAAATCCAACATATCGTCTACTAATTGAAATGCAAGTCCGAGATTTCGTCCGTATTGAAATGCAAGTTCACATAGAGATTCGTCAGCTCGGCCCAATAACGCCGCCTGGAAAAAAAAAAATTTAAAATGTTTCTGTTTACTTGAAAGATATTAAAAATATCTTAGAAATGAAAGTTCTATAATAAGATTAAAATTTGATCATTCACTTGGGATATATATACTATTAGTTATAGCACAGGGAGGGGAGGAGGGAGAGGGTTAGGACTTAAGTTGAAGTAGATATAAAATAAAAAGATATTTTGTGAAAGAAAAAGGCAATTCTTTAATTTTATTTTTAAATCAGCCCAGTCCAGGATTTCTTTTCGGGGGAGGGGAAAAATGGGATAAAAGATTTTGGAAAATAAGGGAGGGGGCTGCTTATTATATAATAATATTGTTCAATGACATTCATTTAAAGCAGTGGTTCTCAACCGATGTGCCCTGGCACCCAAGGGTAAGGGTTTCCGCGAGATTTTGAGATAAACCCTGATGGACCCTGAAGATGGGCTCTATCCAGTGGCGGATCCAGAGGTGTTTCTCGGGGGGGGGGGGTAATCTGGAGTGACTGGTCGCACAGCACACAGTTTTTTCTTAATTTCGGTAATTTAAAAGCGCATTCTGTACTTGTTTTCCAGATATAAATACAAATCAAATTTCTAAGTATTAATTTTTAAAATTTTACATTAAAAATAATTTTTTTTTTAATCTCGGGGGGAGGGGGGTAACTACCCCCCTTTACCCCCCCTGTATCCGTCCTTGCCTCAGTCCTTGTAGGATTATAATCTAATTCAGGCGCAAAGTTGTCATTGATCTTGTTGGACAAAAAGTCCGTGCACGTGTATATTTTATTAAAGGGAGAGTGTTTAAACTGACATGATTGAATGATTCTCTAATAGACTCTCACGTTCAGTGGCGTAGTGAGCTTAACTCGCGCCCGGGGCACAATACCTTTTTAACGCCCCCCGCCCCCATTCGAAAACCATATGAACATTATAAAGGGGCGTATATAGAAATTTTTTTCGGTGGGGCCCGAACTCAAAAAATTTTGCGGAAAATTTTTTGCCCTGCTGTTAAATTCATTTTACCTTTTTTTTAGGGAGGCTAAATTTTGAGAAATTTTTTCCCCTTCCTGGTGAAAAATTTTATTTTTTTTTGCGGAACCAAATTTTCCCGTCACGCGGAGACATTTTTTCCGGGACATTAAAATCAAATCATTTTTTGTTTTGCGGACCATTTGGCCCCCCTTTGTGAGTAGCGCCCGGGGCATGATGACCAAGGGGGCCCCCTCTCGCTACGCCTCTGGTCTCGTTGGCTTAAACACTCGCCCTTTTATAATATATACACGTGCACAGTCTTAAGTACCACAACATCAATGACAACTTTGTGTCTGAATTAGATATAAGCCTAAAATAAGGCCTGAAGATGTACGAAATTTTGCCCGAAACGTTTCCTTTCGGCATTTGGCCAAAGGCTCTCTTTTCTTTGCTGCTCCCGTACTTGCTCCAGGGGCGGATTAAAGGGGGGGGGGGGCGATCGCCCCCCCGAGAAGAAATTCAAAAAGTTATAAAAACTAGTAATCTAAAGAAATTATGATTTCCGGGCTTTAATTTCCAATTGAATTTGTTACCAAACAATTTAAATAAATAGGAAATGGGTCTAAATGGCCATAGATGTCCACAAAGTCCTTAATAAAGAAAAAAAAAAAAAAAAACGCCCCCCCCCGACAAAATTGCATTAATCCGCCACTGACTTGCTCTTTCCCAACTTGTAAATTAAACAGCAACTTCTCTCCGGATTATACAAAATATTTATTATAAATAAGTAATATATTAAAATTGTACCCCGTAGTGTTTGATTTTACCCAGAGCAGGTGTAATTTGTCCTATTGGTATGCGTAGGGACTGCGCTTGATTCAATTTTATTCCGATTATATTGAACAAATTTCGTATTTTTATATATTTTTAGAAGTTATAAAACCGTTTAGGGTGGGTGAAGGGGTTGAAGCACCTTGTTAGTGTGTTATTTACATAGTATTTATCTCATATGCCCTCTTTTGGGTATAATTATACATAAATAAAAATTTAAACAACATGAATCTGGAAAGTTAATGCAAAATGTCTCGCTTCTAATTTTATTAAGCATCTAGCTGTTTATTTGCTGACTCTCTTAATTTAGATAAATATTTTAAATATTGTTTTTAGCTCTGAGGATAACAGTTTTTTTTAACCAAGGTTGAAAAGTTATCTAATTGAAATTTTTTCAAGAAAAAAAATATTATTAAATTTATATGCGTATGAAGGGGTTTTTTAATCTAATAAGAGGGCATGACTTGGAAAAGATAAGGAAATTTCTAGTTTATCAATATTATAGAAAATTAGATTATCCATTATCTAGTAAAAAATTTATGACTCATGAAAAATTCTATAAAATAAAATTTAGTAAATAAGTGTTTCTCAAAGTGGGGCCCCAGGGCCCAAAGGGCACCCTAGCGTTTGGAAGAAGAGGGGGAGAGGCATAAAATTTTTAGAAAGGATTAAGTGGGGCATAGCACAAAAAAGGTTGTGAAACACTGCTCTAAAGAAAAATCCTTAGCGCCCCTGGGCAGGTTAAAAAGGATATTACCCTTAGCTTAGATTAAGTTAAACGAAATGACCCGAATAAAAATAGATTTAAATTACTAAATAGAATTCAATTTAAAGGAACAGGGGTTAAATTACATGGCTAAGAGTAGTAAAGGTCGGCTGGATTTGAGATGTGTGTTTCGGTAAGGATCTATTGGTATGAAAACTAAAAGATAAAGTAAAATATTTATAATTTTTTTTTTTTTTTTTTTTTTTTTTCAATATATAAACAAAGCTTTCTATTATTTAAATTTTAATCCAGCACACACTTTCTTAGAACTTTCGAAGATTATTTCTTTTATTTAATGAGATGGAGATTTTAATTAATTAAAATTGTAAAAATATTGTTTGTTGTATTATATAAGAATTATTTTAAATAAATTGTAAAAAGTGAATTATATATTCATACCGATTTTAGCGAATTTGCTATCAAACTAGCTGTTTTTCTATAGGTTTTGTTGAGGTAGTGTGCAAATCGTTCATTTTCTGTTTCTTTTGATCCAAGTTGCATAAACTCTCCTTGTACAAGATCTGTGATGATCTAAAAAAAAAAAAAAAATTAAATTTATAGTAGCTAATCAATCAATAATTTTTAAATTAAATTTTTAATTATTCTTATAATTTTTTTTTTCTGTAATTAAATTTGAAATAACAAGAAATAAGAGGCGGTTTCCAACCTTTTTGCTTGAACTCTACCCCGAAAAAAATTTTTTCCGTGACTTCCCATCTTTTTTTTTAATAGACTAATATTATTATATAGAAAAAATAAAAACTCAAAATTACAATTCACAGAATAATTTTTGGATCTTCTAGCAAAAGACTGCGCCTCCCAGGTTGGGAATCACTGGCTTAAGATAAACACAGACTTCTCTCGCAAAATATGTCGATCTTAAGCGACATAATGACTAATGGATCTCACCTCTATAGGGCATTGTTTATGATTTGAATTTTTTTTAGGACTTTTCTTATGACTTGGTTTATTTCTAGTACGAGCCGCGCCTGTCCGCTCTCAGCGGACTCAGAGTCTAGCTGAGGGACTACGGCGGTCCCTACTCTTTCTTTTCCTATATTGAAGATAAACACAGACTTATCTCGCAAAATCCTCTTGGAATTTGAATTTATAATATAATTCAAAGAAATAAATATCATCTCCATAAATTTCTATGGGTAGTAATTTTAACTTAAACAATTAAAAAGTAGTAGAAATTTTGGAACGAAAATAATTTTTATGAACATAAAAAACATGATAGGGGACGGACGGTCATTAGCGAGCCAAATACACAGAGGTATTTTCTTTGACTCGGGAAAACCCCGAACATAGGCCTACATAAAGCATATATTGAAATAATAATATTAATATTAAATTTGACTTCTAGAAAAACTCGAATTTCTTATTCAACTAAAAAGTAAATTTGAAAAAAGAATGTAATAAATACCTGACTCATAAGGAGAGTAACATCATCGTTTTTAAGCCTAGCAATCAACACCGATGCACAAGCCAAAGTGTAGTCTCCGGCCATACCAACCTAGAAGGAAAGAATAAATATTTATAAAACATGATCGTGTAAAATTGTTCATCCTCCAATTTTTTTTGTCTATCTTTATATTCCACGACTGAGTTACACCAGAAATGTAAAAACATGAATGCATACATTTTACTGAAGCTCAATTTATATTTATGATAGAAAAATTTGTATTGCAGTCATAGAATAAGATAATGACTCCCTTAAAAGAGTCTATGAACAAATTGTCAAATTGTTTCCTTCACCTCAAAAATTGGTTTAAGTACAAAAAACTCGTCATCAAAAAGCGGTATAAACCATTTCCTTATTTAAAAAATATGTCATGAAGTTTGAATATTGAAGTACAAGTATTTAGGTTTAAAACCAGGTTCAAAAAAAAGTAAACAAAAAAAAACTAGGTATCAAAAGATAATACTTTCTCTCTATATATTTTTTCATATATGTGGTGTGTATTTATATTGTTGTTATAAGATCGTGGGCCCGGTGGCTTGGTGCAATGGACAGCACGCCTATGCCCCGGAAAGGCTGGAGATCTAGGGTTCGATTCCCGGGGGCCATGGGATGTTTGGTCTCGCCAATAAATAGCACTCACAGCTTTGTTAGATATATATCTCTATGACTTAGTTAAGTCCGAAAAGAATCGAGATGTTTTGAATAATTAACTAATATCTAATTCAAATATATAAATCTCGAAAATATTTAACTTTAGTTATAAGATTTTTGTTGGAAGAATATTAATATTAATAAATTTTTGAGTCTCTCCTCCCTCTTATTTATTTTTTTTCCCCCTTTTTTCATCCGGATTGCATGCGAAAATGGCCATTATAAGACCTTTGGACCTTATGCATTCATTCATTAAAAAATAAAAATTTTGAATAATAAAATTTTTAATTTTATTAATAATTTATAATAAAAAATTGTAAAAGACTTCGAAAAAATAACCAGGACACAAAAAAAATATTTGGGTAATGCTTGAAAAATAAAAATTTTCAAAAAGCCTAAAAGATAGATAAGCAATTATACAGCTAAAAGAAGCAGGTTGCCTATTCTTCAGGCGAATTAAGAAAAATAAGTCAGAATTTAAATTCTAAAAAAAAAAAAAAAAAAAAAAACGTTCATTCTTCATTCATGGTAATTAAATTGTTGAATATTTCTTTGAATGACTAGTATACTCAATAAGCAAAAATTATCAAAAGATATTTTCAAATTGTTAGTTAGATTCGATAACAAACGGGTTATTACGTTTTTGAATTGGCGATTAGATAAAAGTAGACCTTCTTATGTTATTGTTACTACTATACGATTATTTTTTTAATTGCTACGTTTAAGAACACATTATGAAATAATAAATAATATAAATAATTTTCATATATTCACATGCTTCCACTTTTAACCTTGTAGTAATGGGAAACGAGACTCTGCACTCTTATCAATTTCAACTTGTATTTTGAAATAATTACTTTTAAAAAAAATCTAATAGAGCGAAGTGAAAAATTTCTAGTTCAATATAATGAATGAACTTAAAAAAAAAAAAAAAAAACTTTAAACCCACTATTTTTTAGTTAAACTTTTTTATTAAAGGTTTATCTGTGAACATATGAATTTTATGTTACCGAGCATATGAAGTGAACATATGAATTTATTTATGAATATGAACATTAGTGAACATATGAATTTTATATTATATGAATTATTTGACTATTCCTGTATATAAATTTTAAATAAATGTCACAAATGTTGAGCGGTACTTTGCGACGTCAAAGTTAGGAGTCGAACTAGAGTGAAATAGAATTATATGTATAAATATTGTATAATAATATTTAAAGGTGATTTAAAAAATTGGCCGGCGCCCTAGGATACGGGTAGTCCGCCCGCCGCGAAAGCGTGGAGGTCCTGGTTCGACTCCAGGGGGCGCAATTTTGCCCAATCTTAAGCACCAAGACATCTCGCAAATTTATAATCTTAAATAATAATGTTTAATCTTCAAGTGGTTACTTGTCTGATAGAGCCAGGATGAATTGCTCTTAGGAAAATAAAATTCTTAATAAATTTTATTATATATTTTATTAATTCGGAGACTTAATTATGGCCAACCATGTACATTTTTGGTTTCGATCCTCTATGTGATCATCATCAAGGCCTGAAAATAACATCCATACATTTCTTAAAATCAATTTTCTTAGAACTACGTACCTCAGCTCCTAATGGTTTCATAATATAACTCACTATATAAATAATATAATTCGTTTGATTCATTTAAAAATTTACAAATTACCATATATGTTTGAGGCGTTAATTTTATTTTCCTAAGAGCAATTCATCCTGGCTCTATCAGACAAGTAACCACTTGAAGATTAAACATATGATTAGCTTGTCCAGTTTCATATAATTAAAATTAAATAATAATATTTATATTAAATATAAATAATACTGTTTAAAGGATATGTAAAAGAAATATTTAACAAATAAAGATTTGATTACACGAATTTTCTAAATTAAATCATTATAATGAATTAAGAGCAACAGTGACATAAATTAAAATATTTGTAAAAAGATTTTTTAAATTGACCAATTGATCGCCAAACGTTTCCTCTAAAACTTTTAACTGCTTGATACAGGGGCGTATATAAGGGGGGCGAGGGCCCGCCCCCGAAATTTCCCAAACACATATACATATATAGGGATATACAGATATCAGCGCAACAAATTTTTCCGCAGGATGGACAACTTTGGTTCAGCAATATAAAAAAACTGTTCCGCAAAAAATTTCGTGTGAAAAAAGTATAGCTACTTAAAAAAAAATTTTCGAGTTCGGGCCCCCCCCCCGAAAAAAATTTCTATATACGCCCCTGGCTTGATATAGCAAAAAAAAAAAAAAAAAAAAAAAAAATTGCGCGAAAATGGCAAAGTCCATTGAGGATGCAGTGAGCGTAGCGGAAACGTCATGTCTGTTCTGTGACGAGGACGCGCCTAAGCAAAAGGCAAAAGCGAGCTGCAGGAGACGGAGGAGACTCGAATGCTTTCACGCCAAAACTGGCGCTCAAGAGTATGTCATCGGCGGAATGAAAACTCAATCGCTTGAAATTCAATGCGAAACCCCTCCACTCTTGGTTTCATTCGGAGAATTTCGCTTTTTATTAAACGTGGAATATGGAAGACATCGCTTAGGACGTGAATGTCAAACCACAAATATTACAATGTGACGCATAAATGATTAAACTAATCAATCGAAACAACCAAAAATATGTAGTTAGGCTACTAATTTTAATAATATTTGAAGTATCAATAAAAAGTAAATTAAAAGAGTTTTTTTTGCTATTGTCTTCCTCGATTTAAAAATTGAGAAAAAACATTTTAAACGGTGAATTATTTAATTTATTCAAATACATGTAGGATTTATAATTTGTAACATATTTAAAAAGGGACACCCCATGAATATGTAGAATAATTTATATTTGTTAATTTTTGTTTCATAAACAAAATTGAAAATTTTAACAAGCAAAATATCCAAGACCTCTAACAATAAGGTGAGGATATATAAATGACCCGCGACAAAGGATATTATATAGGCCTATTTAAAATAAATAATGAAACGTTTGAGAGAGGGTGCCTTCTAAATGATTTAATTAATTTTTCTATTTTTAGAGGATTTTGTTAGGGCAGGTTCAGCCAAATAAAAAGCCTTTATATGCTTCTCGACTCCGGAGACGTTTCGAGATATTTTTAATGTCTCATCATCAGTCCGTATCGAAAATTAGCATAAAGGTAGTCGTTAATATACAGCATATGTACATATAAATTTTATATAATGAATACGCCTCGAAGCGTAAATATTCTATTGAGAATATTTCCTCTCATGAACGCTTCGAGGCGTATTCATTATATAAAATTTATATGTACATATGCTGTATATTAACGACTACCTTTATGCTAATTTTCGATACGGACTGATGATGAGACATAAAAAATCTCGAACCACGTCTGGAGAAGCATATAAAACTTTTTATTTGGCTGAACCTGCCCTATCAAAATCCATTACATTACAGCCACCAAATCTTATTTATTTTCTATTTTTAGATATTATATAGAGATTAAAACAAATTATAATTTTCAATTAGTCATTTCCCCCCTTCCCCCAGAAGTCTGTTACTTGTCCTGTGAGCTCGCCTTTTGATCCATCGCTAAAAAGGCCTCATGACAAACAAAGAGATTGCAGAAATATTTAAAAAATCTGGTGTGACTGGTCCACCTTCGGTAATCGAAAGTTGTGTTCTGTGCTTGTCACACCAGATTTTTTTTTTTTTGTTGAGATATATTTAGTTTCCACCAAAATATTAAAATTCAAGATGTAAAAATTTATAAACATGGAAAAATATTTATATTTTGTTACCAAGGCAACCTATCTTTCCTATGAAGTACAAGAGTAAAAGAGCAAAAGAATTCAAGGTCAAAATGAGAATTTTCATTTCAAAGAGCATCTAAAAAGTAATTGATTTTTGAATTTTAATCAAAATTGTTGGAGTAAAAATTTAAAAACTGCATCAGTAAAGTACTGGTACTCGATTGATGATTGGGAAAGACTGGCGCAGACATATGAATGAGAAATAAAAATACTGGAGGTACTTTCAGGCCAAATTTTAATACCACTATACAGCCGACGTTTCGGGGACTCAACGCCTCGCTTCATCAGGACTAATGTGGTTTTAAACAATGACTCAACGGTTTAGTCATAACTACTGGTACTCTTTAACCGATTTTGTTCAAAAGCTTTGTGTCACGACACAGGGGGTAAGGTATACCTTAATTATAAAATTTCCAGCTCCTAGCTCTTTTCGTTTTTGAGATATTTTGTTCACACACACACACACACACAGGCAGACCATGTTGCGGAAACCGCTTTTGCGGACTCAGGGAGTTGATTAAAATTCAAAAATAAATTATTTTTTAGATGCTCGCCGCATTTTTTGGAATGGGAACTCCTTGGTTTCTTTTCTTTTTCTAGCACTCTTTGGTTTGTGATAAAATAATCACTTTGCTTGTAGCTGCTTTTTTCAGATATTATAAAATAGGATGGCAGGCAGGAATAAAATCCGATAAAAATTGCATTAAAAATTTTTTCTTCATAGATCACGGTTATTTTGCCCTCGGGCTTGGTGTATGGGTTAGCGTGCTAACCTCGTAAGCCAAAAGTCGCAGGTTCGGACCCCAGGCAGTCCGATGATTTTATTTAAGCCATTTGGATACCAAATGGCTTAAATAAGAATGCCTGGACCCCCAATAGATATATTAAAACATACCGAGTATCGTTTAAAGTCTTAAATGGCCTAAGTTGCCGAAAAGACTGTGTGTATGCGAGTGTGAATCAGAAAAAAGTGTGTTTTTTTTTTTGAGTGCGAATAGATAATTTTAATTCAACAATATTTTTTTTACCTTTTTAATCCATTCAGCCCCCCCCCCCCCCCCAAGGACGTGTTTAATGAACCATATAAAAAAGAAATATTAAGAGGGTTGGTTGGCAATACACAATTGATTAAAATTCATCAACTTAAAAAGAAAGGTATTTATTTATTTTTTAATGTCTTTGGCAACAAATGGGAATTCTCTCGTTATTGTATATGCATAATATGATTTTATGAGTCTTGACTTCTAATTTACAAGAGAAGTTCAACGAACTTCTATTAGCACATTATCCTAATTGTCAATCACCTTCAAGAACGATTATTGTTATAAAAATTAATTAATAAAT
>JAKCPI010015501.1:0-13802 GCA_023213315.1 Euborellia annulipes
ACGACAAGGTAAGGGCACAAATAGAGGGGTTGTGGGGAGTAACAAAGCCCCATGAATGGACATGTTTCAAGACTTGGATATTTTTCTTTTTCAACTTCGAAATTACAAAAATTATTTTATTTATTACACAGTTTGCATTTGTATTCATTTTAATAGAAGTCAGTTTAATCCAAGAGTCCTTGACTTAGCACTTCAAAGCTCGGCTATTTGATTTGGTTGCAAAAATCAAAGTTTGGGGGAAATTTTTCTTCTTCCAAACTTTTTCCAAGCCTCCGTTCTAAATTTATTTTGCTGTGTGAAAAACTGTCTTTTGATGTGAAGGGAGTATTAGAACTTGCACGCGCCAAGCAGGTCGCTGTAGGGAAATTGTTTTGAAGTAAATTTAACTAATTGTATTATATATATAAAGATATAATTTTTCGGTCAGTGACTCGCTCATCAAAACGTTATTTCCTCCGTTTATAGAATGACTTCTCATGTGATGTTTTATAATTTTGAAACACGCTCCACAATTATATAATTTGGTCCACTGAGGATGGATTGCTTTTAGGCAATCGGAAATATTTGTCAATAAATTATTTTAATGTGGAAAGGAGTCGCTGGTTTGTTTTTTCTCCATCACCTTATTTTGATTTGTTGAATATTAATAGTTTTCGATCTATAAATATGAAAGTTGGGTCAAACGTCCGGTGGTCTAGTGCAAACGGAAGCACACCGATGTCCCGGAATAGCTGGAGATTCTGGGTTCCATTGGCAGGGGGCATGGAACGTTTGGTCCACCAACAAATAAACATACTCATAAATATGTTAAATTATTTTGACTCGGCCTTTATGTATAAAAATATTAAATAATTATGACGAAGCTCAAAGGTTGGGTTATTCAAGCTTGAAAAGAACAGAAATAATGAGCTGTTTACATAAAGGCACCAGTGCCTTATCTTTCTTTACAATAAAACCAGTGAATAAATTATAATAAACTCTTCAGGACCTTCTGTTGCTCCATGGATTAAAAGAGAGGAATGAGGAGAATTCTTCTTTCTTCTTGATAAAAATTTTCTTTATCTTCTATTTTTTGTTTTATTTGAATTTTATAGATATATTGACTGGGTAATGAAGTCTATTTGAATGTTGGTTGAAAAAAATTCTTTTTCAAACAAAGCTCTACCTGGTTAATATTTGTATTTTTGTTTTTTGTATTAGTTGACTAATATTTTGGGAAGTTAAAATATTTTTTTAGCGGTTCAATAATGGATCTGTTAAGAATTTTGCTTTGCTTAGAAAATCATCAGGTGTGTTCTTCTATGAAATTTTCAATTTTCCACCGTTTACTGTTATTTCATAGAGTATTACATTATTGAGAATATCAACCTTCTGAAAAAAATAACATTTTAATTATTTAGAGAAGATATATTAATTATATTAATTTTATATATATATATATATATATATATGTTCTTGAAGGTTTCCGCGACCGGATGTATGCGAAGACAAGTTTTCTCGGGTTAAGTCGCGTGGGGTGCTGAGATTTACTCGACGTTTCGGCTCTCCTTTTGGAGCCATTTTCAAGAGAGAAGGAAGTTAGGAGGTAATGGTGGAGGGGGTTGTTTACGGGGTCGCAGTCTTCCTGGTCCCCAGGTCAATTTGGTGGATGACTCAGAGGCGTGGATTGGTCTCTGAGAACTGGAGGAAGGTTGGGTGTGTGTAATTGTGTTCGGTTTAGGTTGACTACGGGGCCTCAATCTGCCTACTCCCCAAGTCGGTGTGTTGGTGGTGTGTTTGGTGGATGCCTCAGAGGTCTGGGTTTGTCTCTGAGGAATGGACAGTGGTTGGTTCTGTGTAATCGGGTTTGTGTTTGGTTTGGGTTGACTTTGGGGCCTCAATCTGCCTACTCCCCAAGTCGGGGTGTTAGCTCTTGGTTCCCGGGGTCTCAACCTGCCTACTCCCCAGGCCGAGAGTACTCTCGGCTTGGGAGTAGGCAGATGAGGCCCGTAGTCAACCTAAACCGAACACAATTACACACACCCAACCTTCCTCCAGTTCTCAGAGACCAATCCACGCCTCTGAGTCATCCACCAAATTGACCTGGGGACCAGGAAGACTGCGACCCCGTAAACAACCCCCCTCCACCATTACCTCCTAACTTCCTTCTCTCTTGAAAATGGCTCCAAAAGGAGAGCCGAAACGTCGAGTAAATCTCAGCACCCCACGCGACTTAACCCGAGAAAACTTGTCTTCGCAATATATATATATATATATATATATATATGGGTCATCCTACAAAAATGGGTTAACTTTGGGGTCGAATTTGAAATGCACAATTTGTAACTTTTTGATAGACAATAAGTTAATTTTATTGTATCCATATAGTAACACTCAGATTTTTTTATTTTATTTTTATTTTTGTATTAATTAATATATGACCTCATCAGCCTCTTAGCTTTACGGTTGAAAAACTACCAAGGGACTGACGATTTTGATATAAAACCCAAAAAATCTGCTAATTGGTATGGAATACTTTTTTTTTCTTTTATATATTAAATATTACAATGAAAAGACAGTAAATCCAGTATATTGTTGATATAATTATTAATAAAATTCCAAAATATTACTTATCAAGGGACTGACGAATTGAGTGTTTACATGCTGATTTTTGAAACAAAAAGTATATAAAAGATGGATAACGACCGGATTTTTGGCACCAATGCTATCTTTACACCCTATACCTTTATAAAACAGATAATTATTTTATCAACAGTGTATAATATCGGATATTTTTCAAATTTAACATAAGCCTAGGGACTGACTCTCGGATCGAGGTACGCGACTTTGAAATAAAAAAAAAAATAATGTAAATTTATTTAAAATCAAAATTTATGAATTAACAACGCTTAATAAAGTATCTTAGATGATCATGGGCGTAACTAGGGGGGTCCCAGGGGGGGGGCCTGGCCCCCAGAAGGCTCGTGGCCCCCCCCAGAAAGCCCTTTGCCCCAAAAAAAATTGAGAAAATATCGGGCTTTCCAGGCCCGAGTCATTCTTTCCACGTCAAATCGATACACTTTTTAACCTCACCATCTCAGATTTGTATGAAATTTGGGTCATAGGTAGAGTCAATAGAGACTAAGAAAAAGCCCCAATTTCAACTTGATATCTCAACTCGTTTAAGAAATATGGCGGGTTAAATTTGTCAAAAATGGCAAAAAATCGACCTAACCACAACTATTGTATTTAAATTGCTCTAAAATCTCTTTGAGATGAGATAGAGAGATGAATGAGGTGTCATTTTACAGCTTTTTAGACACCCTTTCCAATGATATACAACACACCTGGGGTAGTAATAAAAAAAAATAAAAAAAAAGTACGCCTTCGAAAATTTTGAAAAAATTCTAAAATATTCCTTATTTAAAGGATTAAAGATAAAAATAAGTTTCATCATGGGATCATAATGGGTTCATATAGAAAAATTAATTTAAAACAACCCTTTCTTTAGATTTTTGCCATAAAATTGCAAAAATATAATTTTTTTTCAAAACGTACCTTTTAAAAAATTTTGAAAAAATTCTAAAATGGTGCTTGCTTAAAGGTTAAAAGATAATATAAGCCTCATCGAGGGATCATGATGGGATCATAGAGAAAAATTAATTAAAACAACCCTTGAGTTAGATTTTTGTCATAATTGGGAAACATTATTAAGGTTAACAGTGATTTTGGTACCGGAGGTATTTCGAGCTGATCTCTGAGTATATGAGTCGTCCTTTTTCCAAAAATGCCATCAATTTTGCTCGAATAGCTCTAGTTTTAGAGATATAGAGAGTATAACCTTTTAAAAGAAATTCTGCTCTAAAGTGGCTCTTATTTTAAGTTTTCTAAATTTTTTTATGGGGTTTCCTCTTAAAAATTTACAGGTAGCTAAGATACATATAAATCTAAAGATTCAGCCCAATCAGAGGTGATTTAGTGGTGCAAAACACGGCTAAAAGTTGAAAAAAATCCAATTTTTCCAGTTTTTCTTAACTTTGGACAACCCTAAAATTTTTTCAACATCCCTGAATGCAAAAAACATATATGTACTATATTCTGTAACTCTTTAGCTTTCCAGAAATCATTCATTTGTGCAAATCGTTTAATTATTAAAGAAATTATAAACTTGTTATTTCAGCGCTTTCACTACACCCAAGAATTCTTCTAAGCAAAACACCACAGGGGCGGATTAAAGGGGGGGGGGGGGGCGAGGGGGCGATCGCCCCCCCCCCCCCGAGAAGAAATTCCCAATATTATAAAAACTAGTAATCTAAAGAAATTATGATTTCCGGGCTTTAATTTCAATTGAATTTGTTACCAATCAATTTAAATAAATAGGAAAGGGATCTAAATGGCCATAGATGCCCACAAAGTCCTTAAATAAAAAAAAATTAAAAAAATAAAAAAAACCGCCCCCCCCCGACAAAATTGCATTAATCCGCCACTGAAACACCATCTTAATCATAAAATTTTCTTATCTTTGACTTGTAGATTAACTATTTTGTTTATAATTTCGTTAATAATTAACCGATTTGCACGAATGAATGATGGCTGGAAAAATTGAATTTTTTTCAACTTTTAGCCGTGTTTTGCACCACTAAATCACTTCTGATTGGGCAGAATCTCTAGATGCTCTATGTATCTTAGCTACCTGTATATCTTTAAGAGAAAACACCATAAAAAACTCTAGAAAACTTAAAATAAGAGCCGCTTTAGAGCAGAATTTCAATTCAAACGTTATATTCTCTATATCTCTAAAACTAGAGATATTCGAGCAAAACTGACGGCATTTTTGGAAAAAGGACGACGCATATAGGGACGAGAATAGCTCAAAATATCCCCGGTACCAAAATCACTCTTAGCCTGTGTAATTTTTCCCAATTATGACAAAAATCTAACTCAAGGGTTGTTTTAATTAATTTTTCTCTATGATCCCATCATGATCCCTCGATGAGGCTTATATTATCTTTTAACCTTTAAGCAAGCACCATTTTAGAATTTTTTCAATTAAAATTTTTTTTTATTACCACCCCAGGTGTGTTGTATATCATTGGAAAGGATGTCTAAAAAGCTGTAAAATGACACCTCATTCTTCTCTCTATCTCATCTCTAAGAGATTTTAGAGCAATTTAAATAGATGCGGTTAGGTCGATTTTTTGCCATTTTTGACAACTTTAACACGCCACATTTCTTAAACGAGTTGAGATATCAAGTTGAAATTGAGGCTTTTTCTTAGTTTCTATTGATTCTACCTATGACCCAAATTTCATACAAATCTGAGATGGTGAGGTTAAAAAGTGTATCGATTTGACGTGGAATGACTCGCCTACCGAGCGAGGTTATCTGGTCTCATGCCTCCCCCCAGCGGGGATGGCTGGTCCCATGGCCCCCCAGCCAGATTCTCTAGTTACGCCCATGTAGATGATATCGATATGGATAATAATGATATAAATCTAATAGTTTAAAATAAATTTGCATTTAAATGTTCACTTTTTGAGCTGATATATTCCAAGGGACTGACTTTTTAGGGTTAAAAAGACGAATATTTTCATTAAATTTTTTTAAATTTCAATATTTATCATGTGTGTCCAAAAATTATAAACTTTTTCTATTACCTGATGATTAAAAAACGTCAATATGTTTGTTTGCCCCTGAATTATTTGCAACTAGCGAAGTCAACCCATTTTTGTAGAATGGCCCATATATATTGTTAAAAAAATTACCTTTCAGCATTTGCCCTGTGAATTTTGCTTCTAAAACGATTCTATCAATATTATTCCATTGCAGAATAGGAGACGCCAAGGTCTTAAAGAATCACTTTGTTGAAGGCGTATGTAACTAAGCACATCATATTTTCTCTCATCTCTTTTAGTTTTCCGACAATCATTATTTATTTACGGAAAATATTTAAATGAGTCATTTGTGTTATTAAACATGTTATAATTCCTGACCTAAAAAAAAAATTTCAATTAGTCTTAATTCTAATCAGTTAATTTATAAAAATTTTGAATTAGTGTTCAAATTTATTTATTACCTCTAATTTCTAAAAACAAAAAAAAAATTTTTTCTTCGCTCACTTTTTCACGCTCACATAAACACTAAATAAAAAATAAACACCAAAAATGTTATTTTCATTTACTACAACAAAAAATGTATGTAACAAATGAAAATAATAAAAAAAGAAAAAGAGTTGAGAGTTAAAGGGAGGCTCCAAGGTCTTCAAAAATCACTTTGTTGAAGGTGTATGTAACTAGGCACATTACATTTTCTCTCATCTTTTTTAGTTTTCCGACAATCATTTTTTATTTTTAAATATTTAAATGAGTCATTAAACATGTTTTAATTCGTGACCTAAAAAAAAAAAAAATTTTATAAGTCTTAATTCTAATGAGTTAATATATAAGAATTTTGAATTTATGTTTACCTTTAATCTCGCCAAAAAAAATTGAAAATTTCTTATCTTCTCTCACTTTTTCACTCTCACATAAACACTAAATAAAAAATAAACACCGAAAACCGGGAGTCTGAAGAAATTGTATCAGTGAGAGTGAGCGTGATTTTTTGGATTACGAGCAAACGAGTGCGGGGGCTGGAAGGGACCCTACCTAGCCTAACACAAAATACGAAGACAATAGAGAGTATTTGTAACCCCGTCTCCACCATCAGATCGGTGGAGCCCTCGGGTTCCTAGCCTCAAGGATTGCAATTTGCACCCTCCAGGCTAGTCCTGGAGAAACGGCAACCCTTCCCTGACTCGCTTTACTCATAGAGCCACCTCAAACCCACCCTCAAAGATACAAAAACATATCAGACTCCCAAATGCGTCACAAAAGACGTCTTTTCGCAAAACACAAGAGAACATCTCCTTATGGAATAAATCAACGTGGATATCTTTCATTTTTTGGTCCCCGTTTGGATCCTAAATTAAAGAAACAATTCAAGGTATCCTAACAAAACGAACTACCTAAAAGATAAGAGTAGGCACCTGAAGCTAATCAACAACAACAACAACAACAAATATCCAACAGAGGCCTCGAATGAAAGTATACACGTTGATTTCGGTTCAAAAAAAAAAAAAATCCCTTTCGTTGGCTCGTTGGCATGGTGCACCCTCCACCCCTCTATTATTAAATCTTTAAACTACACTTAACGTGTGAAAATAAATTTTCTAAATTATAAATATCCAAAAGTGAATACAATTGAATTAATATTCGTTTAGCAACCAAACCTGGGCACTGAGAAGATTCTTCCCGCGGCGGGAGAGGTTCCCTTTCTCGAGCGTTGCATCTGCAGGGATGAGTCTGGATCATATTTGAGGTCAGCTGAAATAAAGAACATCCTAAAAAAGCTAATCTAATCTAGCCCCACTAATATTCTTGCACCATGCTTAATACCTTTGTTCTGTTGACCCTCAGGAATCTGTAACAAAAGAGAAAAAAAAGAAATTAAAATCAGATCGTTTATATATTTTTGGATTTATGAGTGTATATTTAGAGTATAAAATATTCACCTCCTGAGGGGTTGACGGTCGCTCGAAGCCCCTTGCCTGCCACTCGTAGAGCTGATCCGGTTGATGCTCGTGGCGCTGGTCGGTTGCACTAGATGAACGTTGAAACACTTAACACTGAACACTTAACACTTAACACTGAGCTCTGAACCCAATTGTACTGGAGAAACACAAACCTGCAAAAGAAAAATTGTTTAAGAATTTATCTCTTAGATTTCTAGCAATCTAGTAAAAAAAATTTTCCATTGGGATTTAAAAATATTTTTGTGTTTGGAGGAAGAGGGTTCTTAAAAAATATAAGTTCGGCCCCCCAAAAAAAATTATATATATGCCCTTGATATTAGATGCATAATAAATAAATACCACGATTGAGGAAACCTTTTGATTTCATGAAAAAGGGAGATGAATGGACACCGAAACTTCTAAAAGGATGATATTCTGATAACAACAATTTGAATAGTAATTTGGGGTCGTCCACATATTACGTAACGCTTTAGGGGGGAGGAGTCTGGACAAAACGTTAGTAATTGTGACATGGGGGATTCAGGGCTTTCTCTAAGTGTGACATAACAATTCAAAGTTGAATTTATAAAATTTTTTGAAAAAAAAAAGTCAAATGATTTTCACAACAGGGAAAAATGGAGTGATTATTTGAGTCACGAGGGAAAATTTACTAAAAAAAAGGCAAAATTATATGAGTAGAAGTTAAAATTTTTGCTGGGACAAATCGTTGAGGTAATGGATATGGAAAACGAGAAAATATACACCAGCGAGTTGCTTTCCACAATTAAAATAATTTATTCTGCAAATATTTCGGAATAGCCTACGCAATCCATCTTCAGTGCGTCAAATTACACTTATGTGGAGCGTGTGTTAATGATAAAATTTTTTTTGTATGAGAAGCCATTCAACAATTAGGGTGAATTTTTTAATGTACATGTCACTGAGGGAAAAACTATACATGTAAGTATATTATACAGGTGGTCAAATTCCTTTTTTGCAAAACAAATAGTTTATGTACTATACAGTAATAAATACTTGCTTGCGTCAAACCGGTCACTGGGATAAACTATTTGTTTTGCAAAAAAGGAATTTGACCACCTGTATAAAATACTTACATGTATAGTTTTTCCCTCAGTGACATGTACATTAAAAAATTCACCCTAATTGTTGAATGGCTTCTCATACAAAAAAATTTTATCATTAACACACGCTCCACATAAGTGTAATTTGACGCACTGAAGATGGATTGCGTAGGCATTCCGAAATATTTGCAGAATAAATTATTTTAATTGTGGAAAGCAACTCGCTGGTGTATATTTTCTCCATATCCATTACCTCAAAATTATATGAATTTTGTATGAGAAATTTTGAGAAATTATGTAACATAATATTTGTGGGGGGTTTGTTTGTATGTGACTAACTGTGACATGGGTGGGAGGGCTAGAAAATCGTCAAAAAAGGCGTTAAGTAATATGTGGAGGACGCCTATCGCATATATTAAATATTTAAATAGAGATTCAGTGTAATTTCAAGAACGTTTTTTTGTGTTCTCAAACTTGGATGCATTTTATTATGCAAATAATGCATTTCTCGCAAAGGTTTTGATTCAGTTTGATCCTTAATGAATGTATCTAATTATAAAATGTAAATGTACTTACCAAAATGTAGAAATTGTGGGAATCCTGGGCCGGAGCGACACGTGACCTGTTATCCATGTCAAGCCCTCACTGCACGGTTAAAAGCGATGCTTAAAAAGCAGACAGGTGAAGGCAGGTAATAGCAGATTCAACTAGAAAGAAAAAAAGAGAGAATTAGGAAAAATCTATCTTATAAGTTATATATATATATATATCCAATCCAAGATATATATATATATATATATATATCACATACACACGAGAGAGATAATTTAGTAAATATTTTTTTTTGAATATTTGGCAAAATTGGGACAAAAAGCTCCTTACCCAATGTTTTCCAATAGGGAAATTCACGATTTTACAAAAATATTTTTAGCCTGCCACTTTGGGGATTTAATTGTTTTTCCTGGGCTGTTCATTATGTCCTCTATAAGAGTGAATTTATCAAAATCAATTAAAAATAAACTAATATATATATATATACATATTTGAAATCGGGAGGAATGAAACCGGCTTTTAATTAGATCACCTTGTCACTTTATATATATATATATATGGGTGATTCTACGCTATTTGAATTTTATTGGTCAGTGGAAAAAATATATGTTAAAATAATTATATCATTGATACTGTATTCTTAAATAATAAAGAATATCGTGTTTTATTGGGGCCATTTAGTCAATTCACGATAACTGTTTCATTTTAGGAATTAATAGTTGAAAATAGTCATAAATGTCAGTATTCTGGGTGTCCCATTTCTAGTTTTTTTACTAGTTTTGTTCGACATTCATTTATTTATTAACTTGACATAATATTTTTTACCATAATTATAAACATAAGTAAACCCCAAAACATAATTAATGAAAATACATTTTAAAAGTATTTGTTATTATAAAAAAAATACTTGTTTTCACGTGACCTAAAAATGATGTCATCTATTCTGGAAAAATTAAAAGATAAAAATTTATCATAAAAACTGCCAAAGGATAACAATGGCCATGAATAACAGGCATAGTACAGTCTGAAGTAAGAAGCAAGCTAACGGCGTTGAGCATAATTCAAATAATATAGCTTTAGTTATTGTTGAATTGTCATAAAGTGTGTTTGGGCCAGTCGATGCAGTATTTATTCTGGTAAATAAATCTCTTTATATTTTATCGTTACGTAACTCTACATATGTACAATGCAATGTTTATTGTATGTAAATGTCATGAATTACGTCGAAACTTTGGCAAGAAAGACGCGTATTGTTTTTTTTTAACGTAATGTGTGGTTTTGTCATTAGTTTGGCTGTCATTATTCAGGCACATTCAAGGGTTCGCATCCCGTCTAATGCGACAAAAATTTATTTCAATTGGATTTAGCTATCAATCCAATTGAAATAAATAGATACGGGGTCTAAATGGCCTTCGATGCCAAAAAATGGAATAAAAAAAAACTCTGTCAGGGAAAATACCCGCCCACGGGTAGGGACGAAATTTTGTTTCCTTAATATCTTATAGATATAATATGTATGTTTTTTTAATATTAATTCAGCTTTCATTATAAATAGTTAATTGTCTGTCACTTTCCTAGCTTAATTTTCACAATTCTGCCAATAGTGTCTTTCTTCAGGTAACATATTTCTTCTGGTGCTAATAAAACTCAAAAAAATTAAAATATCTTCTGGCCTTTATCATTACAGATACGAAAATAATGTCAACTAAGGAAATCATGAATATTAAATTGAACAGAGTATATTTGGTTTCTGGACACAAAAAATCCAAATAGCGTAGAATCACCCATATATATATATATATATCTTGGATTGGATCACAGTGACACTTATCATTAATAATAAATATTACTTATTTTATTTGTAAAACTTTGGGTTAAAAATTCTCTTCTAGCACAAATTGCATACAAATAAAAAGTGTCAGTAACTAAATAGTACTTGAAAATCACAGGATTAGAGACCAAAAGTTGAACAAATAAAATAAAAAAGAAAAAGCTTTTTTATTTGTTAATAATGAGAATTAGTGGAATCCAATATATACAAATGGGGATATAAATTCTTAAATGATTTTGATAAATCCATTGTCTTCTCTTTCAAATTAAAAAATCATCTTTTATTTTAAAAATAAAAATTGATTTTTTTAAATAGCCTATATATACATAAAAGGGTGTCAGCATTATTATTATCGTTTAATAATTTTAAAAAGAACCTTAAAAAGGGGAAAAGATGAATATTATCTGATTACAAAATGAAATCAAAACTATAAGGAAATTTATTTTTTTGTACTATCAAATAAAAGGAAAAAATATTTAGGATTATAACTGCATCACATTAAGACTTCCTATAAATTGATATAAATCCTATCAATTTAAAACAAATTTAATAGAAATGTTATTTAAATGTGAAATGTGTTTTATTAAAATTTTATTACATGTAAATTTGCAAAACCTGTCAGTTTGATTTTTGTGATTTGGAACACCAAGATTATATTTAAAATAATTCCCTCACATTTAAGAAAATAATTAGAGTAATTAAAATATTTAATAAAATACAATTAAGGGTTTATAAAAGAAAATAAATAAATGAGAAATAAGAGTTGAAAGGTTAAACTCTGGGTAACTAATTTTGTTAATTCACACACACATATAATGATTTAATTTGTTAGAAATAAATATTAGATAATAAAATCATGCGAAATGGATTAATTATCAAGAGAAATAATTATATTTACCTTTAAAAAAGAGGATCCAAGCATAATTTTACCGGCAAAAGTTTTACACACAGAGCAGAAATAGACAGGTCAGAGCGGGTCAGAGAAGCTGTCAAATGGACGACCAACTCACATTAGTCATAAAAATAATTTAAAAAAAAAAAATTAATTAAATAAATTATTCTAACTTTAAAATTATTTAGAATAATTATTTTTTTTTTTTTAATTTATTTTTCATTATATCAAAAAAAAAAAAAAAAAAATTAAATTCACATGTCAGTTAAAAATTCGTATTTTTTTCTTTTCAAAGCAATAAAATATTTTAAAAACAAAATTAATTGTAAAAAATTCTTACATCCCATATTTTAAAGTTAAAATAATTTATTATTTAAATTTTATTTTTCATATGGATTTTGTTTTATGAGATGCTGTTTCCTATCTCTGTCATCAGCTGTCAATGAAAATAAATTTTCAATAAATCTGATATAAATGTAAAATTTCCATATTTTCTTTTCCTTTCAAAAATTATTTATTTTAATTATTAATTTATTCCTTTTTTAATTTTATTTTTTATATCACCATTTGTATTTATTCCAAAAAACTTATTTCTTGATATGACATTTCTATTTTTAATTTTGAGATTTTAATAATTTGCAACATAGGGTGACTTGAATATCTAGCCAAGTAAATAAGAATATTAAATTACTTCATGTGACACTTGATATTAAATGTAAATTTTAATTTTTACAATTAGAAATTTTTTCCAATATATATATATATATATATATACGTCCCACGGTTGTCTTTCGTAAAATATAGTTTAGTAAATAAATAAATAAACCTTCAGCAGCCCAGAGAAAAAAATAATAAATATATATATATAGGTCAATACATGTACCTTCCATCCAAAAATACTAATACAAATTTAATTATTCAGCTTCTTTTACTGGTGTTTATCCTATTAATATTTTTAGGGTGAACCAGTCTTCTAGATTATATCTCATACACAGGTAGATATATTCTTGGTTAAATAAAAGATGATAGTTTTAATTTTATATATATACATATATTTCTTTATTTCAGAGCATGGTGTTTATCCGTATTTTCTTTCTTTTTTTTCTAGGGATCCCTCGTTTTTATTCTCAATCTCCACAATACTCTTTCCTCACACTCCAATCCCTTCTGCTTGCAGTTCTTGATTGTACAATCCATTCATCTTCCTTTTCACCTTCAAATCTAACATTCCTTGCACCTACATAATCCTTTTCTCTCGTCATTAATTAACCATTCCTCAGAGCCTATTAACAACCAGCTTCAGCCTAGGATTCGCTCGATCATCCATTTATCTGACTTAATTTTTGAATATACACAAACATTTCGACATGTTATTAAGAAAATACAGTATATATAAAAAGAATGGCAGCTAGTTATTTCATTTACTAGGCCCTCTATGCTGACGTTTCGGTCTTGGTTAAAGCCATCCTCAGAGCTTGCCTATATTGATAGCCCACAAGCTGAAGATGATCTGACGTTTCGGTCTTGGTTATGACCATCCTCAGAACTTACCTATCTTGATAGCCTTCTTTAACCAAGACCGAAACGTCAGCATAGATTTAAGTATCTCAGCCTTTTAATGTATATAATAATAATAAATTTGCACTTACCCAAGACTATAGTTTGAATTGATAGTCCTTATTCACCGTATTCAGTTCATGCAAAACAAATTATATCTTATTTATTTATTTTTTCTCTCCTCAGGATCACAAGTTTCGACCAAGCTGTAGCGCGGCTCTTCTCTCTGAGAAGGTATTTACAAAGATCCAGATCTCTCTCCTCAAAATATATATATATATATATTCGCCTGCAATACATAATAAAACACTCTTCGAAGAGTCAATTCGTTTTCTTATAATAAAAGCAGACAGATGG
>JAKCPI010015502.1:0-31109 GCA_023213315.1 Euborellia annulipes
GAGTTTGAACCAGAGGACTATGAGGACCGTTTGTGGGAAGAGATTCGTAATCGTACCCAAGGACGAGAAGAAAAAGTAGGAGCCTTCATTGTCACGATGAAGAACTATTTTGCCAGACTCCCAAACTTACCATCTGAAAAGAAAATGTTAAAGCAAATCCAGAAAAATCTTACTCCTTTCTTCCAGGAACGCCTTGCACTAGAGTCAGTCAAGACAATAGAACAATTGCGCAAACTTTGTAAGCAGATTGAGAGCTGCCGAGAGCGTGTAAATAATTATCGTCCACCACCTAGGGATAATCCTGAATGCATGGAGAGGGACCTTGCATATAATCATCCGAAAGATGTCAAAAAATCATCCCATAATGAAAATAAAATAGTTAATGCTAAGTGTTGGAATTGCCAAACTTATGGACACCGATTCAAATCCTGTCAGGAGGCCCAGAAGAAATTCTGTCATCGCTGTGGTCAATCTGGAAAACCGACAAAAGAATGCAATAAATGCAATCCGGGAAACGAGGGACTGAGGAGGAAGTAAAGCGGCAGCCTTCGTCCTCAGATACTGTATGCCGAAAAACTGACAAATGCGACTGGATATCCTGGCTAAAAACTGTCCAGGATCATTATCAGCGAGGTAAACTTAAATATTTGCTACAATCTCTTAATCCATCTGACAATCGGCCTTATTTGGAAGTTAAAGTCCTAGGAATAGCTATATTGGGTTTACTTGACTCAGGCGCCACTTCTACCGTGATTGGAGGGAACGATTGGAGGAACCTGAAGGCCATGGGGTTGAAGTTAGACAAACCTGGAGGTCAGAAGATCAGGATGGCTGATGGCTCCCTCAAGCAAGTAATCGGAGTAGTAAAGGTGCCTTTTGAAATAGAAAATCGTTTAAGACATGTCAGTGTTTTAGTAGTTCCCGAACTCAGTGGATTAATCTTGGGTCTTGATTTCTGGCGTGAGATGGAAATAATACCAGACATGACCACAAAATCATGGATGTTCAAAGATGATTTTATTAACGCTGCCTCCATAGAAGAAATTGCTGATTTAGGAAATTTGAATTCTCAACAAAGGAGACAACTGACAAAAACAGTACATACCTATTTTAACCAAACAGAAGGCCACATTGGATGCGCACAAGGAGTAGAGCATAGGATTGATACGGGAGAACACCTTCCTATCAAACAACGTTACTACCCAGTATCCCCTGTCGTTGCAACTAGAATGCACCAGATGTTGGATGATATGCTGCGTGAGGACATCGTAGAGCCATCAAAGAGTGCGTGGTCATCACCCGTCGTTTTAGTGAGGAAAAAGAAGGTGGCCAGCGTTTCTGTGTCGATTACAGGAAACTCAACCAAGTCACTAAAAAAGACGCATACCCGCTACCCTATGTGACGACAATATTGGATAGGCTACGCGATGCGAAATATCTGTCTTCATTAGATATTAAGAGTGCCTATTGGCAAGTATTAATCGAGGAGAAGAGCCGTGAGAAAACTGCATTCACAGTTCCAGGAAGAGGGCTCTTTCATTTTAAACGAATGCCTTTCGGCCTTCATAATGCGCCGGCGACATGGCAAAGATTAATCGACAAGGTTTTAGGTCCGGATCTGGAGCCTTTCGCGTTTGTGTATTTGGATGATATTATTATCGCCACTTCAACCTTTGAGCACCATCTAGATGTACTTACCAAGGTATTTTCAAGACTTTATAAAGCAGGCTTGACGCTGAACAGGGAAAAATGTCACTTCTGCAAAAGTGAGTTGAAATACCTAGGTTATATTGTTGATAAACTCGGATTGCACGTTGATCCTGAAAAGGTAGAGGCAATAATGAATTTTCCCCAGCCGAAAACAATTAAGCAAGTAAGAAGATTTATAGGATTAGCAAGCTGGTATAGACGCTTTGTGCCGCATTTTTCGACAAAAATCGTCCCTATATCTTCCCTGCTTAAAAAGAATAATAAATTTGTATGGACCGAAAATCAGTCCAAGGCGTTTGATGAAATAAAGAAAGATCTGGCCGATGCACCGTTACTAAATTGCCCAGACTTTACCAAGCCTTTCGTCCTACAGACTGATGCATCTACAGTAGGTTTGGGCGCAATACTGTCACAACTAGACCCTGACGGCAGAGAAAATGTTATCGCATACGCCAGCAGGACTCTCACCAAGACCGAGCAGAAGTATTCTACGACCGAGTTGGAGTGCCTAGCTGTGGTATGGGCAGTTAGCAAATTTAGGCCTTATCTCGAGGGCTCGCATTTTAAAATTCTCACAGATCATTCGGCACTTACCTGGCTTCAAAACCTTAAAGACCCAATGGGAAGATTAGCCAGATGGGCCTTAAAATTACAAGGGTATGATTTTAGTATCGAACATCGATCTGGAAAATCCAACATCCCAGCTGATGCACTCTCACGAGCCCCCGAATCTCTCTCCGTCTTAGAGTTGGTAAAAGAGGATTTGGACACTTGGTACGGAAAATTATTAACTTCAGTAAGAGAAGAACCTGAGAAGTTTTCAAACTGGAAAATAGAGAACGACCACCACTTTCGAATTAGAAGATCTGGATGGTAGGGGTTTAGGTAGTTGGCACGTCCAGGACTTGAAGGAGTGCGCTAGTTAAGTTTGATCGAAATAAGAGGGGGGAGGAGAAGAGATTTGTAAGGGAACAAATAAATAGCTCCTTAGTTTTGTTTAATATTTTATATTCATTTTTAATTTTTAATTTTCATGATAAGATTAAGCCATTGGGCGTGAGAGTGGAGGGGCAAGTGCCTCCCCGCACGGGCAACGCGCCTGAGAGCGCTGAGCGAAGGAGGGTCAGTTGAGTGCGAGTCAGCAGTGTGTTAGGGTGCGTTTGGGCCCGATAAAGAAGTTTAACGCTTTAAGGCGGATAATTAAACCAAGAACCGTCACTGTATACTCAAGAGAGAAAATCTGCACTGGCAGGAGAAGATACGACGACGGTGACCAGCGGACCCACCACCCTAGAGATGCTGTAACAATCTTTACTCTATTATTTTGTGTTTTTTTTGCTATATAATAAAACTTTTATTAAAATATCTTCTTTAATTTTTGGCACCAAAAACCCCACTCCCATCTCCACTGGGCTGGAGGGTGGACACTAATAAAACGTAATAGGATGTCACAGCGACTCTTGATGAAAGTGAGTGTTGATATATATATATAACTAAATACAAAATATTTTTTTAATATATATATTGTGTGTTAAGTGCTAATAAATATATAAATTAAAAAATAATTTTGTGTTTATATATATATATATATATTAACACACCTTCATCAAGAGTCGCTGTGACATCCAATTTCCTTCAATTAATTAAAGATCAAATTATTTATGTGTTAACAATAGCAAGAATTCTTAAATGAAATAATTTGTTCTTGAAAATATTGTTTTAGTAAGAACCTGCAACAAATGCCGAATTGTCAAATAAATTAAAATGCTCTGGAAATTGAAATTTAATTTTTATTACTACAACTCGATAAGAAAGGACCTACCACATACAAAGAATTTCCTGGGCCCCTCTAAACATGATATTTAATTTCTTTTTGTTTGTTAAATTCATTCATTGCATGATAAATGATAATAAAGTGTCAAATATTTTGAAATAGAATTGAATTTTATTTTAATAATTTGAGACTTAATAAATTTGACAGAAAATCTAATACAAAAAAATATATGATAATCTTTCACTTAAAATTAATTATAAAAAAAAAAATAATAATATAATACTTGTGATTTTAAAATTTAAATAATTGTATGCTTAATTGAAATAAGATATAGGAATAGATAAAAGGGCTTCTAGCCGACTCGAATTTTCACTTATATTTGAATATTGCGCTCGCTGATTCAATTTGCCGCTTATATCATACACCCCCTGCCGCTCTGCCGCCCTGCCGCTTTGCCGCTCACCGCTTTGCCGCTCACCGCTCGTATCGTACCCGAGGCCTAACACTACTTTATCCAATACATTTTATTTGTGAGAAAATGAGTATTGTCTGGGGGGCTCTGGGATCTTGGACTACTACGCCACTGGGGGTTAATGCCCCATCCCTTAATGCACAAAGATATTAATGTTTTTTAATACTTTTACTAAAAAATAGGTGCATTCCGTTTGAGTTAAAATTTATATTCAATATTTAGCAAAGAACATAGTGGGATAGAATCATTTTAATGTCATTCTAAAATTTCTTATTACTGGGGCGGAATTAATTTTTGAAGATTTCGAAACTCTCATAAACAGATAATAATAACACTGGGTAACTTAGGAACCCATCGAATCCCGTGCAGAAGTTTGTAGGGATTTTTTTCATTAGGTAGAAAAGTAAGATATAATTAGTCCACTTAGAATTTTACTGGGGTGAGTTACCGCATCTTTTTGTATATAGAACTAATCTCAATTAGGATTTGAATTTTTACTTTCTCTTACTTATATGTATAAGTTAATATACATATAGATAGAGAGAAAGTATTGGATTCATGTCAAAAATTCGATGTCGAGACTTTGATGGATATACACGTTTTGAGGTCCTCTGAATTCAAAAAAGTTGTTTTCGCGACATGGTCTGTCTGTGTGTCTGTCTGGGTTCAATTTAAAGCATGAAGGAATTGAGCTAGGAGGTTTAAATTTTATATTCAAGTTAGGCACCCCCTAGGGGATGAAAATAAGATTTGAGAAAAATATTTTTCTTCAGGAATGAAAGTTAGAAAAACGAAGCCAGAATTTTTTCTTAAAAAATATATTTTAACAGCTGACGTTTCGGCTTTGGCTAAAGCCATCCTCGGAGCTGTTAGTGGTCATCCGAGGATGGCTTTGACCAAGGCCAAAACGTAAGCTGTTAAAATATATTTTTAAAGAAAAAATTTTGGTTGCGTTTTCTTTTAACTTTCATTCCTGATACAAATTCCACCAGCCATAAAATACCCTTATATTGATACCAGCGTTTTCCAAACTGTGAGGCGCGCTTCCCTAGGGAGGGGCGAATATTGCCCACAGGACCAATTTTCCAAATGATTGCTAGTTTTAATATAAATAAGAATAAATAAAAAAAATTTATAATTTTTAGCATTACAAATTTTTGTTTTTGTATTATTTTATAAGATGGGGGGGGGGAGGCGTCATAAGTTTCATCATTTTTTAGGGAGGCGTGATAACATAAAGTTTGGAAACCACTGTACTAGACTATAGCTAGGGTTACCATAATTAATTAAGGTCCGGACAGACTACTTGGGTGTATGGAAAAACTTGTGAAAATTAGACACTGAAATATACATTTTTATTTGTCCTGAGACGTGAAAAATATTATCAAACTTAGTTTGATTTATATAAGCTTTTTAAATTAAAAAATAAGTATTATGGGATTAATAAATTACAAATTTATTATAATTAATACACTATCACTTAAATTCCATGAAATATTTACCTACAGCAGATAACATGTGGTGCCAGAGCAAAATTCCCTAATTTGGCCACGTTTTCGGTTCATAGTAAAATCCGGATATTTCTCATATCCGGATGCCAAACCGGGGGCACTTGTTCCAAATCTGACGTATCGTAACCCTAACTACAAGGACGGATTTTTTCTTAATTTCGATAATTTAAAGGCGCATTCTGTAGTTGTCTGCCAGAATATAAATACAAATCAACTTTTTAAGTATTGATTTTTAAAATTTTACATTAAAAATAAATTTTTTTTCAAAAAAAAGTATTTTTTCAAATCTCGGGGGGGGGGGAATTTATTCTTCTTACAATAAAAAAAATATTGTAAAATCGCTTTACAAAATTCACTTTTATTGTTCACCCCTCGCTTAAAATTAGCCATATTCTGTCTAATCATTAAAATTGGCCAAATGGAATTGTTTTCCGAGGCCAATTTTAAATGATAAAAAATGTAAGCTATGTATAACTATTTCAAAAGTTGTGTCAAAAACTGTGTAAAAAATTGTTGGCCACAATAGCCCTTTACATACTAAAAAAAACTTTTTTTCTTGGGGGGGGAGGGCCCGTATTAGTAAGTAGCCCCGGAGCCCGTCAAGTCTGTTTGCGGCCCTGTAGATAGACATTAAGGCTGGTTTGGCCATCTATTCTCTTTCCAATTACAATTAGAGGTTTCTCCATAATGACCTAATACAGCTCAGTCATAAAAGCTTTTAATGAACATCAGGGTCAAGGAATACAATAATAGGCTTATGCCTCCATTACACCTATTGCAATATAATGTCTGCATTGCATGCACAAATTGTATTAAGCTTGCAAAAATTGTAATTATAACTTAACTCACTTCATTAGTTGTCTTTTCTTGATCTCTTTCAAGTTTATAGAAAAAGTTATTAGATAATTATTTTTATCTCCAATATATACAAGTGTCTAAATGGGCTAAAATACCAAAAAGAATAAAACAAATTCTATAACGAAATTCGAAATATAAACCTAAGCTAATATGAATACGTGACAGCTAGATATTGATTTTTTTTTTTAAACACTCACACTTTTTTCCATTCACACTCACACTCACACACAGTCTTTTCGGCAACTTAGGCCATATAAGACTTTTTAAGTATTTTAGTAATTACCAATTGGGGGTCCGATTATTTGGACCATTTATACTTCGTTATTTGAAGCCCTAATTTAATTTAAATTTAATTTAATCATTGGTCTTCGGTGCTAAGGCATTAAAAAGAAACGAAAATAAAGAAGCCTTATCTTTAAATAATTAAATTATATTGTTATTGTTTAAATTACAAGAAATCGTTAAAGAATCCTTTGTGCTTCTCCCTAACATGTGGTTTAAAAAATCTGGTGTGATTGGTCGCTGGTTTCTCTTTTGTTTTTAAGTAAAAACTGGGCCGTACATCAAAAAAGATTGGGAACCACTGCCCTATATATATATATTTCAAAGTAAAAATTCAAATTCTTCGAAGTTTTCCATTGTTCCAAGGGGATGTAGCATCCCGAGATTTGTACTTGAGTTAACACAAACGCCTCCCCTGCCCCCACCCCTGCAATTGCCTCTATCATATCTTTAAGAGAGAATATAAAATGTGAAAAGATATTGATCTTTGTCCATTTATTACTCATTTCTTTCATTTTATATGTACTGAGAAAAAAAAACAAGTATGCTATTATTCAAAATTGATTTCACAATTTAATTCAATCATAAAGTTATTTATATATTCAAGAAATTCCAATTATAGAAAGAGAATCCATTTAATTTCTAAATGCGTGGGCTTTACTTTAAAGCATTGAGTTCATCTTTAATTTCCCTAGAAAATCTCCGACGTCAACAGCAAATGAATCTTTCTTTCTATTCGACACAAGAATTTATTTGGTGTGGTCTTCCACTGAATGAAACTTTAACCAGATTCCAATACCAAAAATAAATCCGGAAAAAAAATACTTTATTTTTTTTCCCTTGTAGAGATGAATATCTTTCAAATAACATTAGCTACAGTTATTTCAAGAAATAATTAATTTTTCCTTTAGTAAAAATTTTTTTTTCAAATGCCATCATTTGAATACTAGTTTATATTATTAGAGCGCTTAGTTAAAAGTGAATGCAAATTTTTTCTCTCTTGTAGAGGAAGAAAAAAAAAACAAAAATTCCTCATTTTAAAATATTTATTTATAAATCCCTGTTGTTCTTGTTTCGTGATCTGTGATTTGCTTGCCATAAAATTATTTAAATAAATATGGTGTCTAGATTTAATAAAAACTTGTAACATATCACCTAGTGTATTATTTAAAATATTATTTAATAAGGTGTCTATTTAGCTTTAAATACCGACAAAAGTAGCCGCCACATACCCAGAAAGAAGGTGGTTTGCACCTTAGGGTCCCTTTTTAGTGGGAAACCAACCCTTAGAAATTTTTAAATAAAAACAAGCATTTCTAGTGAAAACTGAAAATACTAAGAAATTTTTCTTTCACTAAAAATAAATAAAAGGATAATATTCATTGTTTTGACTCTTTTGTTTTATTAATCCATTTTTTTTAACCCGACACGATGCAGGTAAAAAAAAAACAATCAACCCTTCAAATAGACGCCAAAATTTCTCAGAAAACATTACATAGATGTTTTGTTTACTATTCCATTGATTCTTTTTTTAAATAGTAGGTTAAACCGAGGGTAAAACCGATAATCTTAACTTATACCTTCCTAGGATATAATTTTTTATATATAATACCGGTATAATTTCTTTTGCAGAATTTGTTAGTATCTTCTTCTATAATTAAAATAGATAATTACCATTAATGTCCTTCTGTTTGTCCGTTTGTATGTCTTTTATAGTGCTCTATTTGAATAACTTGTCGGAATATCGAAATAAGATTTGACTAGGCCTATAGCTATATTTTATTAATGATCTATGTTTTAATATATATCTTAAGGAGATTAGTGAGTATCCCAGAAAATTAGCCGGGTTTCAAAAGGCTCAAAAATCTTTTAAAAATTGAAAATTTCCTCATTAAAAAAAAACTATTAGGAATAAATAATTAATCATTCTATCTCAATCATCAATAAATATATCTCGACACCAAAAAATCTGGTGTGACAAGCCCAGAACAAATCTTTCGATTACTGAAGGTAAGAGAAAGTTGTGTGCTGTGCTACCAGTCACACCAGATTTTTCTGTGTCGAGATATATTTATTAATTCATATAAATCATTTATTATTTAGATGCTCTTTTAAAAAGTATATCACTAATATTTTGTGAAAATTGTTTGAAGTACACTTTATTATATTTAATTTTTTTTATTATTTATTATTAATAGTGGTATTTTAATTATTTAATTAAATTTTATTAATATTAAAATTCCTGATCAAAAGTTATTGTCTTCATGCCAGCTTCTTTTCTCTTTTCTAAACTCTATGCCTTCATAGATATTCTTTGCTCTTTTTCTATACTCGTTGCTTCTAGTTGAAATTGGTCTTGTGATATTCTGACGTTTAATTTTTTTTGTGTTGTGTTTTCTCCTTGCCTTCAATATTCTCATCGAAATTTTCTTCTCAAATGTGTGAGTAGCATTTATAAATAAATAAATATTAATATTTTAATAAAATATATTGATAGATATAATTATTAATAAGGTTATTTTTGATATATGACAGGACTCATTCGTAGACACATTCATTCCATACAATACACAACAGAATTCCTTAATTATATTATTTAAATAATTAGTACAAATTTAAAATTATATAATTCCTGATTTATTATGCCATGGATTTATGATCGAATATATTTTTAATATAATTTAGGGCTTTAAACATACAAACACACCTTCACAGAAACCTAATCAATTTTCTTATATTTTTGAATTAACAAATTTTTTTTATCTAGGGCATTATTATAATGTGGGGAAATGATAAACTGACTCATCACAGAAAAATATTTGCTTGCATTTATCGAAAATAACAAAGTTCCTAATGATTTTATCATGAGAGCTTTCAAACATTTTTTTTTTTTTTTTAATTAACTGATAGGCCTATATATTTTATTTTATTTTCAATCTTATTTGTTTATTTAATTAATAGCCTATTTGTTCTTTTTTTATTAAAGAGACTCATTCATTTGAACTTCACTTTTCTGCATTGTATTAATTTAAACCAAAGAAATCACTTCATCATCATATAAATTTACCTAGTATATATACGTATATCGTCTAAGATTGTATGTTGATGAAATAGTAGGCACCCATGAAAATGGGATTTTTTGAATATTTATAAATATTAAGCTTAAGATAACTTCTAGGGTTCATATTAAAGTAGCAACATGCGTTTTCTTATATGATTATTTCATTGTTTTATTATTATTTTTTTTTTTTTTACAATACACAACAGAATCACTCAATTATATTATTTAAATAATTATATAATTCTTGATTAATTGTAGGCACCCAGGAAAATGGGATTTTTTTGTGTTGTGGATTTTTTTGAAAATTTATATATCTAAGCTTAGGGATAATTTAATTTCATTAATGTAGGCCTAATCGTTTAATTTAATTTTTTTTAGGTGCAGTCAATATTTTTAATATTGTCAATATTTTTAAGCCTCCCAAGTGTTGTTACTTTCTCTTACCTCTATATATATGTTAATATATATAGAGAGAAAGTATTGGATTCATGTCAAAAATTCGATGTCGAGATTTTGATGGATCTTTACGTTTTGAGGTCCCCTGAATCCAAAAAGTGGTTTTCGCGACATGGTCTGTCTGTCTGTGTGTCTGTGTGTCTGTGTGTCTGTATGTGTGTGTGTGTTCAATTTTAAGCATGAAGGAATTGAGCTAGGAGGTTGAAATTTTATATTTAAGTTAAACACCTCCCGGGAGCGTGAAAATAAGCTTTTAATCAAAATCGGCCAAAGAGTACTAGTACTTTACTGATGTACTTTTTCAGTTTTTTTCGATTTTCTCAAAATTCGCTCTAACGATTTTGATTAAAATTCAAAAATCAATTATTTTTTAGATGCTCTTTCAAATGTATATTCTCGTTTTGCCCTCAAAATTGTTTGAAGACCACTTTACTCTTGTACTTCATAGAGAAGATAGGAGAAATGGTTGCCATGGTTACAAAATATAAATATTTTCCCATGTTTATAATTTTGACATCTGAATTCAAATATTCCCTACTGCCGGGAACTAAATACATGTCGACACAAAAAATCTGGTGTGTCAAGCACAGTACACAACTTTCGATTACCGAAGGTAAGAGAAAGTTGTGTGCTGTGCCAGTCACACCAGATTTTTTTTATTATTTCTTTGTTTTTTTTTTTTTTAATAGGCAATGAAAAATTGTTTATAGCAACTTGCTGTTAGTCCAGGATCTCAGGCCCATTTTTACAAATTATTACTATCAAGTTAAGTTTCCGTGAGTAGCTTCATTTTGATGAGACGACCAACTTTTTCTCTTATAACAATTCTTGATTGTGGTAGCTAACAGGAGTAGCAGGGATATAATATTTCAATTTGACGATTCTCAAAAATTTATTATTATTTATGGGTTTTTTCATTAAATCTTAAGAAAATTATTAACGTTATTGAAAAAAAAAAAATTTGTTCTACAAAATTTGTTTGATCAGAGTCCCCCACTTCGAACATGTGCATTTTGGGGAAGACTCTTTGATCAAACTATATATTTTGTAGAACAAATATTTTTTTTCAATAATGCTAATAATTTTCTAAAGATTTAATGAAAAAACCTATAAATAATAATAAATTTTTGAGAATCGTCAAATTGAGATATTATATCCCTGCTACTCCTGTTAGCTACCACAATCAAGAATTGTTGTAAACGAAAAGTTGGTCGTCTCATCAAAATGAAACTACTCACTGAAAATTAGTTTGATCGTAATAACTTGTAAAATGGGCCTGGCCTGGGATTCTGGACTATGTAAAAGAGATTTCCATCTTTTTTTATAAAAACAATGAAATAATCGCATGAGAAAACTTAATTAATTAAAATATTTTTTTTCTTGTTGTTAGTAGATGGCCGTAATGATGATCAATTTTATTATAAGGACATCGGCTAAAAAATAAATACTTTTGCTATTATCCGTTTATTTGTAAATATTTCGACCCCCAGTGATATATCTTCAGTACAATCAACAGATGTTTTGCAAATCGTTAATTTCTCCCATCCAATATGACAAAATAGCTGAGCATTCCATGAATGCAATTTTTATAATCAAATATCTATCTATCTTCTATCTATATATATAATTCTCTAATGTCCGTCTGTCTGTTCGTCTGTCACGCTCTATTTAGGCAACTTCCCGTTGGAATTTTGAAATGAAATTTTATATACATAAACAGGACCTTCTAGGGATTACAGGAAAATTATTTTCATCCCGAAATTCCTATAACTTTTAAACGGATAATAGGCAAAAGTATTTATTTTTTGGCCGATGTCTTTATAATAAAATTGATACTTTTTTCTCTCGACTGTCTTCTTTTCCTTGGTTTTGTTCATTGGATTTTTTGTTAACTCTTCTTCTTTGGCTTGATTAATCTTAAAGTTTGAAAAAATGAGCTTGGGAAGCCTCTTTAAGACTAGTTGAAGTTTTTTATTTTTTAGAAAATAAATCATAACTCCCTTTGTTTTCAACATATCAAGCTGAAATTTGCACTGAATATTCAGAAAGAGATGCAGATTTAGAAAAAAAATAAATTAATCATTAATAAATTGTTGACTTTGATGGCTGTAGATATTCAATTAGGAGAGGACGGGAGCCTTTCCGGAACACAGCAGCCAAGTGAAAATAAAAAACGTTATATCCTGTCGCCGACGTTTCGAGCGCTAGTCGCACTCATCTTCAGGATAGGATATAACGTTTTTTATTTTCACTTGGTTGCTGTGACGGGAAGGCTTTCGTCCTCTCCTAATTTAATCATTTAGTTCCGGGTTTACCGAGCCGGAGCTCGGTCTTTTTTTATAAAATTGTAAAAAACTAAAAAAGTACATCAATAAAGTACGAGTACTCGAGGGGCGCAATTTGATTTATATAGAAGAAATAGGAAAATATATAAAATTTGAAAGAAATTATAACGAGACAATTTGCTCCTCAATGGAAACATCAATAAAAACACCAAAATAAGAAATAACAGTCCAGGGAGAGCTGTGAGGAATAGCAACATTACTGAGTGGTTCCCAGGTGATGCGTAAGCCTTGGCGGCCTGGAGACAATTAAAAATTATTATTATTATTATTATTTTTTTTATTTATTCACCCGTTTAGCCGTAGGCCATTGGGCTAATTATTTTTTCAATTATATTTTCAATAAAATTAATTAATAATAAACAGAAATGAGTATTTTAAAATATAATTTAAATAATAAGTATTTTTCTACTAATTGGCCTCTTTGACATTATTAAATTAATTACATTCTAAGTAATTATTGATATAAAAATTAAATTTACAAAATTGCGCATTAATTAAAATTTAATATTCGTGGAGAGATAAATCTGTGGGTCCAGGGTAAAGAGAGGGAGGGTTTGACTAGGAAGCAAGCCCACTAGGCTTTGAACATTATAAATTCTTTAAAACGAATTTCAAGAAAATTGAAAAAAAAAAAAAAAAAAAAGTACACATGTAAAGTACTAGAACTCGAGTTTTTCCGAAGATAGGACAATTTGTTTTCTATGCCGGAACTAGGAACTATTTAAAATTTGAAAGAAATCTTTGAAGGGAATTTCGAGAAAATTAGAAAAAACTAAAAAAGTACATCAGTAAAGTACTAGTACCCGAATTTTCAGCGGCTAATTACTTTTAATTACTTAAAAGACAATTTTTATTTTATTTATTTGGAATAACTAAATTTCCTATTCCTTCGAAAATTCTTTAAATAGTTTTGCACTAGTACCTACAAATAATAAGTTATCTAACTTAAAACTCACATTTTTATTCAATAATTAACCATATGGGCTACATTAAATTTTAATTTTCGGTCCGAACCCGCGACGTTTGGTATACGAGGTTAGCACGCTAACCTCTACGCCAAGCCCCGAGGGCTTTATAAATTTTATTACATGTTGAATTTTAATACATGTATATCGGTGGAAACTAAATATATGTCAACCCGACGACCAGTCACACCAGATTTTTGTTCTTTGTCTGGATAGAGATTATAATTAGTTTGTTTTGATTTTTCCACAAAAAAAGATAAATACCTCGAAACAGTAAAGAGAATTTTTCAAGACAATAAAAATTGGTAAAAACGTTGCTACACTGCCATGTCAACTAACTTGACAATTTGACATCATTTTTATCCTGATGAAGAGTGCGATCGGCACTCGAAACGTCGACAAAAAATAGATTTTTATTTTGTTTTTCGTCTTGGCTGCCCATACCGGATGATATCAAGTTGAAATCAAGGAACTAATTCCAAGAAGGGTAGACTGTAATCTAGTCCCATTGATTGAACAAATCAGCTACAGCTTGTCTTAAATGAATCTCGATTCCTATATACGAAACTTGTGGTTCTTAAAATTAGATATACTTATTTGTCTGAGGAGAAAAAAATAAATAAAATCAATAAAATATAATTTTAAATATAAAACTGGTCGCACAGCACACAACTTTCTCTTATCCTTCGGCAAGAGAAAGTTGTGTACTGTGTTTGTCACACCAGATTTTTTGTGTCGACATATATTTCGTTTCCACCGATATATTACAATTTAAAATATAAAATTTATAAGTATGGGAAAATATTCATATTTTGTTATCATGGCAAACATTTCTCCTATCTTTTCTAAGGAGTACAAGAGTAAAGTGGTTTTCAGAAGATTTTAATGGCAAAATGAGAATATACATTTTAAAGACCATCTAAAAATAATTGATTTTTGAATTTTAATCAAAATTGTTGGTGCAAATTTTGAGAAAATCGAAAAAAAAAAAAAAAACTGAAAAAGTGCATCAGTAAAGTACTAGTAGGCTACTCTTTGGCTAATTTTGTTCAATAGCTTCGTGTCATATCCCAGGGGGTGCCTAACTTAAATATAAAATTACAACCTCCTTGCTCTTTTTGTTCTTGAGATATTTTGTTCATAGACACACACACAAAGACACACAGACAGACAGACCATGTTGCGAAAACCACTTTTTTGGATTCAGGGGACCTCAAAACGTGTATATCCGTCAAAATCTCGACATCGAATTTTTGAAATGAATCCAATACTTTCTCTATATATTATATTAACATATATAGAGGTAAGAGAGAGTAAAAATTATCTTCGTGATGACCCCCTAGGGGGCCGCGGCCCACGACTTTAATTAGCACTGATCTACTATTTCGTTATTTTCTAAAACGTGGTTTGTTTTAAGCCATACATATTACTTTCTCTTACCTCTATATATTTAAGTTAGCCACCCCCTGGCATTTTCTGACATTTTCCGCACTTTGAATAGAAAGAAAAGCAAATGATTCTAAACACGATTTTAAATATTAAATTTCATTTTGTAAAATATCCGTTTCGATACGAGCGAGGTCTTAAGCTATTAGTCACCAGCAATCATTTCAAAAGAAAATGACAAATTATTTTTTGGAAACTCAGTCAGTAAAACTAATAAGCGAATTTTAGGAATTTATCGATTTGTATATATGATCGTATCTCGAAATTTGAAAAGTTAATCATTTTATTTGACTAAATCCTTTATGAGAATATTGTATAATAATATATTCATTTCAGTATTCATTTCAGTACTTGACAGATTAATTCCTAAAATAAAAAAATCGGGCGCGCAGCACACAATTTTCTCTTACCCTTCGGTAAGAGTAAGTTGTGCACCGTGCTGTCACAACAGATTTTTTGTGTCGAAATATATTTATTAACTAGGTAGATCCTTGTTTGAAAAAGGATGGAATTTTTTCAATCAATGCTCAAATAGACTGTTCATTAGCCAGTCAATATATCGTTTAAGATAGCAAGTTTTGCTTGAGGTACTTTTGTACTTAAGATTGGGCAAAATCGCACCCCTTGGAGTCGAACCAGGACCTCCACGCTTTCGCGGCGGGTGGACACCCTTATCCTAGGGCGCCGGCCCAATAAGCACAATATCTCGCATCCGCCTAATATCTCTCGCCTAATCTCGCATCCGCCTAATATTGTGCTTATTGGGCAGGCGCCCTAGGATAAGGGTAGTCCACCCGCCGCGAAAGCGTGGAGGTCCTAGTTCGACTCCAGGGGGTGCAATTTTACCCAATCTTAAGCATAAACTTATCTCGCAAACTTCCTATCTTAAGGAATATATTTAGTTTCCTTGGGCACCTTAGTTTCAAACTTGATCACTTGCATTTCATAAGTAGAAAATCAAAAAAGTCAATTGATTCAAAATTTCCATAGGTTCTGTGTATTTTAAATGTTGACTGCTTGAAATAAACTATGGTTATTTTTCAAAATTTTATTCTCCTATTTAGATATTTTATATACAATAGAGAATCATAAATAAATACAAAATTTCATAAGAATTGGAAAATTTTTTTTAAATGTGTAAAAAGTTCCAAGGGCCCCCTTTGGATTAACATTCAAATCCCCATAGGGATTTAACATTGGCTCTATGAAGGGAAGAGCCGGAAAATGAATTTGAAAAATCTGAAATACATCAGTAAAGGGGTCGTCCACATATTACGTAACACCTTTTTTGACCATATTCTAGTCCCCCCCCTGTCACAGTTAGTCACATACAAACAAACCCTCTACAAGTATGTCACAACATACAACTACCCCCCCCTCGATACTGTTCAACAATTACTCGTTTGTGAATGTTCGGTTTTATTCGGGCTTGTTTGTCGGCGGCGCCATCTTGTCTGTATTGAACCCCCTGACTCACCGTCTCAGTATGTGTCATGGTGTCCATCTCATAATCCAATGTCCTCGTTGTTTTCAAGATCACTTCCTCAATTCATTCTTTGCTCAGATGTTGTTCCTTCTCGGCATCTTTGCTCCAACATATATTATTTGAGGTATTTTGTCCTTTTTATTATCTTTAGTATTAACTTGTTAAAGAGAGAATTGCATCTTTTAAGCTCTCTCTCTCTCTCTCTCTCTGTCTTATATGAGAGAAGGCAACAAACAGAGTACAGTTAGATTCAAAAACAAGTCAATCTTTTCTAGAAAGCTCTCGATTTTTTAATAGCCTCTAGCCCTTAAGATAAAATCAAAACTTTTTTTAAGATGGGTCAATTTTTAGAATACAACATTTCGGTTTATTAAGAATAAAAATATATATAATTATGCCGTTGGCTTCCCTCACCCTCCTTTCCTAGACTCCTAGAAACCCTGATATCTGGCTTAGGCCAAGGTCCCCCGCTCTTTCTTAATCCTGGGCCGAAACTTTTTTTGTACTCATTCAATTCGCATCACAGAACATTACGAAATACAATATATACCCCCTCACCCACTTTAAACATTGAAATAAATAATTTTCGTTTTTGTGTCCTGAGCTATCACATTAAATTTTTCATGTAGAAATAGTCTATATTTAGTTTCTGATACTATATTAATATGTCGATTTTGTTTACACAAAGCCAGACCATTTTGCCGCAATAGAAAACAAGTTTCAACGGTCAATATATAATAACCAACTGTTAATTACATTCTTATTGGAATCTTCTTCTTATTGTACCTCTATAAGAGAAAGTTGTGTGTTATGTCCGTCAGTCATGTAAATTTTTTTCTTTTCTTTATTATCAGTAGTTTTCTTTTTTGTTTGATTGAATTCTTATTCTAAATAAAAAAAATCTGGTGTGACTTCGGTAATCGAAAGTTGTGTCCTGTCTTGTCACACCAGATTTTTTGTGTCGACATGTATTTAGTTTCCGACAGTACGGTACATTCGATTTTCAAGATGTAAAATTTATAAATATGGGAAAATATTTATATTTTGTTACCATGTCAACCATTTCTCCTATCTTTTCTAAGGAGTACAGGAGTAAAGTGGTCTATCAGAAGATTTCAATGGCAAAACGAGAATATATAAGAGTAGGATGGCAGCAAGGAAAGAAATCAGACAAAAATTCAATCAATTTTTATCTAATTTTATTACGATTGCCGACGTTTCGGACGCAAATCGCGCCCTTCCTCAGGACAATCGATAGTTAATGAAATACAGGATAAGATGGACGTATTTTTTTAATTATTTCATTAACTTTTTTTTAAGTATTTCATTAACTATCGATTGTCCTGAGGAAGGGCGCGATTTATGTCCGAAAAGTCGGCAATCGTAATAAAATTAGATAAAAATTGATTGAATTTTTGTCTGATTTCTTTCCTTGCTGCCATCCTACTCATATCTTCTAATAGTTCAGCCATCATCTCAATATTATTACGAGAATATATATTTTGAAGAGCATCTAAAAAATAATTTGTTTTGGAATTTTAATCAAAATCGTTGAAGCGAATTTTGAGAAAATTGAAATAAACTGAAAAAGTGCATCAGTATTGTACTAGTATTCTTTGGTCGATTTTGTTCAAAAGCTACGTGTCACGTCCCATCGGGGTGCCTACCTTAAATATAAAATTTCAACATCCTAGCTCACAGAGAGACCATGTCGCGAAAACCACTTTTTCAGGGGACCTTAAAACGAGTATATCAGTCAAAATTTCGACATCAAATTTTTGACATGAATCCAATACTTTCTCTCTATATATTAACATATATAGAGGTAAGAGAAAGTAAAAAATCAATAAAAATTATTAATTGGGAGATAGAACAAAATGTATAATTAAATTCTTCATGTCATTTATTATTTTTTATTTGTCATGTATTATATTATCAAAGATTAATTTATTCTTAGAACTCTTATAAATTTGATTATCAATTAAACTCGTTTGTTCTTCCCATTCAACACTCAGCTTAACCAATTTGATCTCTGGGGCAGGGCGCTTACAAGCACGGTCAAGGCTATCACTTAATTATTTTAAAATTTCAGATAATAAAATGTATATTCTTAGAAATTTTTAATTTTTTAAATTTTACAAATGGTATGTCTATGTTATTTAATGTTTTTTTCTTGGGAGTCATTTGGTTAAATATATAATAGAAAGGAATCCATGGAACAATTAATTGTTAGAGAGAGAAATTTTTAAAATAATTAAATAACAAATTCCAAAGAATTAGGGAAGTGCCTGCATGTCCTTTTGCCCTCCCATTTGATTTGAGTGGAATTTTAGACCGACAATTTTTGGTTAGCCAGCCTGCCGCCTACCCTTCCGTTTCCAAGAATTTAGATATAAAAATTAACATTTAATCTTGATGAAGATAAATTTTCTAGGATGAATCCCTTAAATATATGTAGGCTTGTTTATTCTGATAAGTTCTATTCACTATTTGATTAGAGAATTTCAAGTTTTCTCTTTGTTTTAGTTATTATTTAATAAAATATTTATTTTAATGGGTCTTATTTATAAATCATTTAATCACCAAACGAATATATTGGGTGTCTTAACGATAAGGCAAGTGTAATTTTTTTCTCGGCAGTTGAGGCCTTTATAGACATGATAAATTATCATATTTATTTGATGATAACGGTTATCTGTCGTTATTTATTTAAATTAATTAATATCTAATTATCCCTTTAACGGAAAGTATAGTAGCCGATTATGATAATTCTCATCTCTTGGTTCTGCAGTAATTTTTGTCTACTTTATCTAATGATTATGAAATAAGAGACTTTAGGAAATACATGTACCCAGAAATTTATAATGGAGGGGGGGGGTTCAGGGCTTATTATTTTCCCTTCCATTGTCTGTATATAAAGGAGGAAGGCTTGAGACAAACGTTCATGGCTTCTTAATTGATTTATTCAAGGAGATACTAAGAAAATCGCGCTCCATTATAAATATTATTAAACTTTTTATACCTCCCTCTGCGGACGGATAAATTCCACTTCTTAGGATGGTAAATTTCATCCTTATTCTATGAGTGGTTCCAATGATTCTTTTTCTCTATTATTATTTGAGAACATTAGTCAAATTGAATAAGCAAACTTTTTTTAAATTCTTAAAATGCTTTATGACTTGCTTATGATCCCACATAGCACTGCAACCAAAAAGCGGACATTAAGACGTCGAGGGGACGATGCTGCAACTTTGGGACATCGCAGAACGTCCCTGCGGCGTTGAAATGTCCGCTTTTTGGTTGCAGTGCTATGTGGGATTAGTTGTATCTCCAAAAAAAAGCCCTATATTTACCGGAATATACGTATATTTTCTGTCAAGGGGGTAAATTGTCATCATTTTCGTTAGATGGCCAGATGTTTATTAGAAGATTTAAACATAAATAAAAGCCAATTCTTACATTTGTTGTTTTTGTACAAATTAAATGAAATCATATCACTCTTTTTTCATGGGGAGGGGGAATTTAATATCCCAGATCTCTATTACTTTTTTACCAGTGAACAAATTTTATCTTCGAAAAAAATAGAAAATAGAAAAAGTGCTGCCACTACTCAGGTTCATAGGTTTGGGCGAACGAGCCCCCCTACCCCCTCATCTTCCAAGAATAAATTGTTAATTTTTTTTTTTATTTCTAACAGAGATTGAAATTTTAACCCTAATTTTTCCTTGATATTTTTAATACTTCTCTTACCTATATGTGGAATATGTTAATATACATATATGTGACCATCCATATGAAAAGGTACCAAATCTTCACCGGGGTCAAAATTGAGTTTTTATGCTTTCTGTACAGAACACATGCTCATGCTGAGCAAGCCGGTAATTTAGAATTTTTTTAGACCCGCAATATTTTTGCCGCCCGCGCAACAAAATTTTTTTGATATCTGCCACCCGGGGCACGTGCACCCACTGCCCTCCCCCCCTAGATCCGGCCCTGCCGCAAGGGCCCCGGGGCCTCTCAAAGGGAAATTTTCATTAAATTTTTTTTGTTTTTAAATATATAGGGCCTATGCCGGCTCGGGGCCTGGGGCGGACCCCCCCCCCCCCTCGGTACGCCACTGTGCCTACATTATTCTCAACTCATTCAATTTCATAAGAATATCATGAGGCAATTTTTATATATATATATAAAAAAAAACTATTTCATATTAATTAAATATGCCTGCATATATTTTTTGTAAATTGTAAAAATATGTATTTATTTATTTTGAGTCCCCACCCACACCCCTTTGAAAAAGTGCTATAATCTAAAAAGTGTTTTTGCTGGCCCTCCTTTCATTAATTAATTGCATAGGGAGATTTCATATCCCAAAACAGCTGATATACTTTATTCCAATTTTGATGAAATTTTCTAGGAAAAAGAAAATCAAATTTGATGACAGAATAATATTAAATTATCAGTAGGTGATAACATGAAACACAAAAAGCAAAAAAAAAAATCAGGTGTAAGCTTTATTTATAGATATATTAAAATTAAATGTAGAGCCAGCCGGCTTCTTCCTCACATTACATAATTTACAAAACAAATCTAATTTATTATTATTTTTTTTAAATAAACGAATATATTTTGAAATTTCAAAGAAAAAGAGATTATTTTAAAACAATTACTTTTTGAAACAAAGGAAAGAAATTTCAACGAAAACTGATTTTACAAATAATTGATAATTAAAAATAACGAATGTGGATTTTCTCGGAACAAAATATCTTATCAGAAAGTTCTTTAAATGAATTTTGCCTTGAAGAAATTGTATAGAAATAGTCTATTTAGAAATGTAATAGCTAGCAGCTGATTAAGAATTATTTTCTTTTTTTTTAAAGCGAAACAAAAAAAAATCTCGACATCGAATTTTTGACATGATCTCAATACTTTCTCTATATATATTACATATATAGATAAGAGAAAGTAAAAATACTTATATTTTTAATTCACCAATGTCCATCAGTCAGTCTGCTCAAATATCATCCCCGGATAATTCCAAAACCAGTAGAACTTTTTAAACGAAAAAGTGCCTATTGGGATTACATGTATTATTTTTCTAATTTATCTCAGTTATAGTTATTTTAATTATTAAGGGATTGGTTAGTAGTAAGAGTAGACCTACAGTTAGATTCAAAAAACAAGCTAATTTTTGTTCGAAAGTACTTTCGTTTTGTTAAATTGCTTCTGGCTATACTGGTTAATAGAATAAAAAATAAAAACATTTTTAGAGAGAGAGGCCTATTGCTAAAAGACAACCTTAAAGATATAATTGGCATCATTAGTCTCTCCTTAATCATGTGAAGGATTTTAAACATATCTCGCTCATTTATTTCCCAATTTGGGGATAACATAATTATTTTAAATTTCATCAAAATCGATCCAGCAGGGGAACCTGTAGCTTTGTCTAAAAACTTGAAGGGGTGAAATAAATATTGCGATGAGAAATAAATAAATAAATTAAATGAAGGGTGAAATAAATATTGCGATGAGAAATAAATAAAATAATAAATTAAATGAAGGGTGAAATAAATAATGAGATGAGAAATAATTAAAGTAATAAATTAAATGAAGGGTGAAATAAAAAATGAGATTGAAAAATAATTAAATAAATAAATTAAATGAAGGGTGAAATAAATAATGAGATGAAAAATAAATAAAGTAATTAATTAAATGAAGGGTGAAATAAATATTGCGATGAGAAATAAATAAAATAATAAATTAAATGAAGGGTGAAATAAATAATGAGATTGAAAAATAAATAAATAAATAAATTAAATGAAGGGTGAAATAAATAATGAGATGAAAAATAAATAAAGTAATTAATTAAATGAAGGGTGAAATAAATATTGCGATGAGAAATAAATAAAATAATAAATTAAATCAAGGGTGAAATAAATATTGCGATGAGAAATAAATAAAATAATAAATTAAATGAAGGGTGAAATAAATAATGAGATTGAAAAATAAATAAATAAATAAATTAAATGAAGGGTGAAATAAATAATGAGATGAAAAATAAATAAAGTAATTAATTAAATGAAGGGTGAAATAAATATTGGATGAAAAATAAATAAAATAATAAATTAAAAAGGGTGAAATAAATAATGAGATGAAAAATAAATAAATAAATAAATTAAATGAAGGGTGAAATAAATATTGCGATGAGAAATAAATAAAATAATAAATTAAATCAAGGGTGAAATAAATAATGAGATGAGAATAATTAAAGTAATAAATTAAATGAAGGGTGAAATAAATAATGAGATTGAAAAATAAATAAATAAATAAATTAAATGAAGGGTGAAATAAATTATGGGATGAGAAATAAATAAATAAATTAAATGAAGAAGGGTGAAATAAATTATGAGATGAGAAATAATTAAAGTAATAAATTAAATGAAAGGTGAAATAAATAATGAGATGAGAAATAAATAAATAAATAAATTAAATGAAGGGTGAAATAAATATTGCGATTAGAAATAAATAAATGTGAGTGCGAATGTGAAAAAAGTGTTAAAAAAAAAAAAAAAATTGAATAAGGGGTTGAAAAAATGAAAAAAAAAAATCTTTTTTTTTTTTAAATTTTTTTAGTTAAATCGAAGCCAAATAAATAGAAAACATTCAAAAAATAGCGTTGATTATTATTTTATTATATTAGGGGTTGATTAGGTGTGATGAAGAGTTGATTATTTAAGAAAGGCATTGGAATATTCCAAATCACTTGTTGACATTCTTTTGCAGCTCTAAATATAGTTAGATAAGAGCAAAAGGTATTTTTTTTACTTTTAATAAAAAGGGAATTGTTATGTTCATCTATTTTATTTCAAAACAAAGAGAGAGAGAGACAAGTTTCTCGTTCAGTCGAGAGCGTTGCCGGGCTGCAGGCGCCCACGTGCTTGCTCTCATTCTAAGTTGTGTTTAAAGTGATTTAAAGTGAATAATTAATTTAGTGTAACCCACCCTGACCACACCGTCAGCCAACACACCCTCTTGAGTGTCTTATTAAAGGTAATTATTATGCATTTTATCGTTGAAAAAAAAAATGATAGAAACAAATAATTTGACTGCGTAAAACGATTCCTTTTAATATGAACCATTATTTACCAATATTATCTTTCTATATGGCCTATATTTTTGTTAATCAAATTTCCTTAATATAGTTTTACACAGGGGTGGATTAAGGGTTGAAAATTAAAATAAAATAATTTCAAAATAAAATAAAAATAAAAATAATTATTTATAAATGTTTTGAGAGTAATTTCGCGGTGAAGGCTCGCATTTCCTTAAAGGGGGGGGGGAGGTATGAAGGCATTAACCAGGGGGGTTAATGCCCCATCCTCTATAATGCATCAAAATATTAATGTTTTTTTAATACTCTTACTAAAAAATAAGTGCATTCCGTTTGAGTTAAAATTTATATTTTATATTTAGCAAATAGTATATGGTCTAGTAGGATAGAAACATTTTAATGTCATTCTAAAATTTCTTATTACTGGGGCGGAATTAATTTTTGAAGATTTCGAAACTCTCATAAACAGATAATTATAACACTGGGTAACTTAGAAACTCATCGAATCCCTTGCAGAATTTTGTAGGGATTTTTTTCATTAGGTAGAAAAGTAAGTTATAATTAGTCAACTTTGAATTTTACTGGGGTGAGTTACCGCATTGCATATAGAACTAATTTCAACTAGGATTTGAATTTTTACTTTCTCTTGCCTATATGTATAAGTTTATATACATACATGTATATAGAGAAAGTTTTGAATTCATGTCAAAAATTCGATGTCGAGACTTTGATGGATATACACGTTTTGAGGTCCCCTGAATCCAAAAAAGTGGTTTTCGCGACATTGTCTGTCTGTGAGTCTGTTTGGTTTCAATTTAAAGCATGAAGGAATTGAGCTAGGAGGTTTAAATTTTATATCATATATATTATATGGGAGGGGGGGGCGTCATAAGTTTAATTATTTTTATGAGAGGCGTGGTAATATAAAGTTTGGAAACCACTGCTCTATATATTAACATATATAGAGGTAAGAGAAAGTAAAAATAGAAAATAAGAGAAAGTACAAAAGGAAAAATAAGAAGCTTCCTGAAATTGGCATATTCTAAACTTTGAGCTTCTGCCATTCTTTTTGGGAGACGATTTTTTTTTTTTTTTTTTGAACTTGTGCTCAAAATAATTCAATATTTTTTTTTCTTTATTTTTTAGAAATCGACGAATCGCCTTCGAGAATTGTCATCATAAATCAAATGCCAAAGGCCATTAAGTGAATAAGTGTATAAGTGAATCCATGCAGAGCATCCGCCATCAAACATCGGCTTCACGTCAACCAGGCAGAGGCAGTAGCTACGGCAGATTCCACGAGTGTAGCAGCTACATTTAAAGTCTGTATGAACATTTACGTGGGCGTAGAGTAAGCAGTTTAGGATTTTCAAAATTTTATTTGAATTTCGGCCTAAATATATCTAGAATATGTTAACATAGGTGCATGGATAGGATGTTATTAATGTAATTCTCCCATTTCAGAGTCCCTTTTAGATAGTTAATAAATAGTCTATTTTAAATTCAAAATTTTTAAATTAAAAATTAATTTTTTATTAATTCATTTCAAAATTACTTTAAGGTAATAATTTGTCAACTTTCTTTCTATATTCATTTAATATCATAAATTTAACATTTTAATCTATTAAAAAATAGGTTTTTATATTTCAGTGCCCAAATGCAGTTCCGGATTTGTTAAGGGGGCTGACTCCATAGATAATGAATGGATGAATGGTCAATGTGCATAAGGTAAAGGATTTTAAGTTGTCTTTTGGTAATAAGTAGATAATGCACAGCACCCATTCATTCATTATCCCCCGAGGGAGCAACATCATCATATGAGACAATTCAAGCGTGCATGAATTATTATTTTAGCTATAATTCAATATTAGGACTTAATTTTGCGTGTATGGGATCTATGCATGTTTGTTAATTTCATGTTAATGTTTAATAATACACGCAATTCTTATTAGATTATTTAGAAATAGATAGAATCTATATAGAGGGCGCTAAACATAATTAGAAAATCTCTACGCTCACGCATTGATACTTATATTATATTTATGGGGATTTAGGCCTTTTGCGTCCGAGTTCTTTGACGTTCTCTTGGATATTGTTCAATTGTGAATTGATTCCTCAATACTGGCATAGGGTATTGTTGTTCTTCTTCCCCTTTAGTTAGGTAGGGCTCCCAGTGAGGATTCATTTCGCCTTTGACCAATATCCAAGGGGACTAGGAGAATTCCTCTATTGTATGTTCTTTCCTTTTTCGCGCATTTGAGAGAAAGAGTGTTTTCTCTTTCTCCGAGGCTCTTTGTCCGTCAGTGCTGAGTTCTGGGCCTTGGTTGTTTCAGGACAGAGTGAGTTAATGTTCAAGATGTTAGGAGTTCGTATAGGATGTTGTTAGCTTTTAGGGTTCTTTTTTTTCAGCATGCATCTTGAACAACGTCACTTCTGTTTCTGAGATGAGCAATCAAGGGGGATCTTCAGTATTGTATTGGCCGGGCTTCCTTCCTAACTCGTGAATGAATATCAGATCAATTAACTCTGCTTCTTTTTAGCTCTCTAGTAGATGATTTTAGGCAGGTGGGCAGAGATTAATTGATCTGTGAATTGAGTATGTGTGATTGTGTGTGTCTGTTTCTTTTCCTCACTTTCCTTGGGTTTGTGGGCGCGTTCCCTTCGTTTCGTTTGCGATTTATGTTGATTGAAGGCTTACTTGCCTTCCGTGGAGTGCTCGCGTTCGCGACCGTCTCAAGAAAGAAGAGGAACTTCATTTTAGAATTAGATGACCGCCTCGGTCATAGATAGTGGGATTAGGTTAGTTTTTAGGATGAAGCCCACGTTGAGCCGAAAGAAGCAGTCTACAGAGTAAGTTAAAGAGATTTTCAACATTTTTCATAAAATATATCAATGATACAAACTAATCCTTTAATTCTTCTTTTGTTTTAGATGGTTAAGGTGGGAGTGGGGGCTGAGATTCTTCAGGACATAACCAACTGGATTCTTTTCGTAAGTAATATTAAATTTATTAAATATTTTTTAGGAAAAATATTTAATCATTTTTCTATTTGTCAACAGCTAAAATCTTTAAAACCCCGAAAGATTAAACGAAAAGATCTTTATATTATTTTAAGAACACTGAAGATTCCAATAACAATTCCATTTGCAACAATGGAGATTTCAAGAAAATAATAATATATTAAAAAATATATACTGACATTCTTTTGAACTGAGAATTGAAAATGGATCCATACTATGAAGAAAAAAGTTTTTCCTGATCTTATTTAAGACTGTTAAATTGGACCGATCAAAAATCGGACGATCACGTTCGTATAATTGATTTTTTTAATATAATAATAAATACCTATTTATAGACCTACTATTCTTTTTACTTTTTATTTCTAGATCTTTATTTCAAATTAAGGATGCAAACATTTCATCGATTAGAAGATATTATAATTTATTTATTTTGCTTTGAGAGAGATTCGGCGGAGATATGGATGACTGTTTCAAAAACAACATTGTATTGGATAACTGAACTAAAACAAAAACAACATGATTAGGTATTTAAAATATGAAAATAATTCCTTCAATCTGTTGTAGAATAATAATGCACAGTTTTAATATTTAATTGTTTTTACTGGTCGCTACATTAGTCAAAGTTTGAATCGTGGTACCGTTTCGGATTAAGCGATTCAAAAAATCAAAGTTTAATTTTTCCATTGGGACCACCAAACCCAAGCTTTCGTCGCGCTTGGCATTACTTAACCGCAACGATTGTGGCGACTGTTGCTCTTCTCGTTGCCAGCCCCCCTCCCCCCCCCCCGCCCAAAATGCTAGTTGCGTCTCTTATTTAAATTTTTCCAACAATATTCATCAAGTTAAATATTTATATTGAAAATATAATATAAATATTTATACCCATGACCATATCGAAAATCCCAGCTTTTTCAAATGAATTGATTTTGGAGATTAAAATATTATCTTTCTCATCAATAAAATATTTATTTAAATTACAAGTTTCACGGATTACGACTAACATAGCAGAAAAATTATCTATAAAATATTAATTTATTTTAAAAATGATTTAATATTAATTCATTTTTTATTTATAAATATGGATGATTAAATGAAATGAAAAATAGATTAAACTCGTTTAATTCTATCAAAATTTAATAAAATTTATTATATTTTCATAATCTTTCAATTATCAATATTATAAATTCTAATTATTTATTTATTTTTTTTAGATGCTTTGCTGTTTCTTGTTCCTTGCCTTATTGCTGGCGGACTCAAATGGAGCTAAAGAACAAACCACGGCTTGCCTTAATAAATTTTGCCTCAAAACTCGGGATTTTTAATAAAAAATATATTTTCTGCGAAGAAATTGTAGTAAGTAATATTTTTTTTTAAAACAAATTGAAGCAAAATTTTGCAAGTATAATAATAAGCCTTTATTACTAGTTACATTAAAATAAAAAGAAATGCTAAAGGTCGAGGGTTCGCATCCCATCCCATGCGAAAAAATTTATTTTAATTAAATTGGATACCAATCAATTTAATTAAATAGGAATGAACTTAGATGCTGAAAAAGACCTTAAACGAATTTAAAAAAGAAAAAAGAACTTGTAATCGCCGAGTGACTATTTCAGTCAATTATTTAGTAAGCTTCTTATTTGCTAAATAAAATTTTAACTAAATTTTATTAGAACCGCGAATGAATTTCTATTTTTTCTTTAAATATTAAATCACCTAAAATATAATCTGGGAAATGGAAGTCATTGATTATTTGAATTAATAGTGTGTAAGTTACTTTATAAAAAAAAAAAAAAAAAAAAAAACAGAAAACCGGGTTTTTAAATTTTTCGGGTTTTTGCAAGACCTTTCGACTTTTTCCATACAAGTAGATTTTTCTCTTAGAGATGCTTATTTTTTGTTTTGGCATCTTTACAGATCATACAAGTAATTAAATTTTTTTTGAAACATTCCAAAGAGTTAAATTAGCCTTTTGACTAATTGCAATTATAGGTTAAATCACAATTGCTCTTGCTCTTATTCCATTAATTTTCGCTCAGCACTTACGTCTTTAATTAAAGATTTGAAAAGTCTTTTATTCTTTGAAAGATCAAAAGCTTTAGAAATCTTTTGATCCTGATCAAGCTTATTTTTACTATCATCAATTATCGCTCATGATGTTTCGTTTCCTATCCAATGTTCAGAACAGCCTTTTTTCATCCTAACATTTTAACTTACGATGGAGAAAATTAATTAGGTCAAATTAGGTGTTGAAATAGAAACATCGCCAAATAAATTGCTTAACCAGATGACGTTGACTTTTCAAGGAGTATCAAAAAACTATAGGGGAATTGTGCCCAAGATGACATACTTTTTCTTTGAACCCAAAAATAATGAAAATAAAACAGGATATGAGGGCAGTCAAAATTTCTTGTGTTAAGTTATCAGGGGATAAAGATTCTGAATGTTCATCTTCTGAATCTTCAAAAATAACACGTTTAATTCTTCTGCATTTTTCCTTATCTTTTTTTTACTCTACTATGATGACAGACTATGCCATCTTATCAAATCGACCAGTATGTCATCTTACCCGATTGATATGAAGACACTAAACGCCCTGATATACTCACATTTATGGTTAGATTTCATTTTTAAACGTATAGAACAAAGTAATACGAACCATGAACCCAATGGAATACGCAGAAATTATAAGATACTGTCCTAACCATATCTGAAAGCACATACTTTACAAAAAAAAATTCTTTGACAGCAATATCACAAAATTGCATTTAATGAACAAATGATTTGCGCGTTTAAGCTGAATTTATATCTGCGGAGGTGATTTTGATCCTGAATCACGAAAATGTGTCTATGAAAGCTCTGCCGGTAATTTTAATATAAAATATTATGATCATGTCATCTTATCAAGTATGTCATATTAGGCACAATTCCCCTAATCATTTTTAGGATGACATAGCCAAAGATGTATGACTTAATTCAGGCTCATATTCTAGACCAGAGTTTCTACTGCCATTTTAATCCAGGGCCCTTTTTGTTAGCTGGTTTGATTTTTCCTTTTAATTTTGTTTCTCAACATAGTTATTTTTTGAACCTATATAATTTTTTAAAACACTTTGTATTACTTTTCTTTTTTCCCTCATCAATATAAATATAGGCAGGCCTTTAATTCAAAAATTCTTCTTTGTGACCAACCGTAATGAATGATCAATTAATTTGAATATATAATTTATATGCTATCCGCGCCGCCCGCCTTCGGCCTTTGACTCGTGCCCATCGTGCTGGATCTCGATTTAATTGAATAAACTTTTTTTTTTTTTAGTCATTAATTTTAGTGTTTTATTGACTTATTCGCATTTGCATTCTGAGTTATCCATATACTGTATTGGCCATTGCTTTTCCAATGATATGTCTTCTTTATACCATCCCTATTTTATTTATTTTTTTTTTAAAGATCCTCAAAAGTCGTTAATGCATTGACTCACTCACCCAATGATGGCTCTTTCGTATAAAAGACCACACAAATAAAAGGACTCGATGTCCATTAAAATAGGGGGGTAAAAGGAGGAGGACAGGTCGGATGATTGATCCAACTTGAGTTCCTGTGGGATAAATAGCTAGGCATTTGCTAGTTGAGATTCTAGTTGAAGAAATGGCAGTGATCAAAGCAGTTCTTACGAGACTTGTATTCGCTGCTCATGGAGGGTTAGCCATCTGGCAGGTGGTCCAGGCTAAAGGAGATTCACTCTACTGGTAATCCATTAATCGTTCTGTCAACTTTTTAGTGATTGTTGTAAAAATTATTTAAAATTGAAATTTATAAGATTGAGAGTTTCTTGTGATTTGTCTTCTTGAGTAGCTCCTGATTTATTCATTCATCATTATTAAATATTAAAATAACTCATATTCACTTGAAGTCCTCTCCCCCTTTGGATAGAAAAAAATATCAATATTATAATTTTAATCAGCTTTAAACATGCTTTGGTTCTGAAACTAAATCATTATTACCCCAATTAATCACCCTTCCATGAAAGAACCTTCCCTAAGGGGCCGTCCACATATTATGTAATGCCTTTTTTGATGATTTTCTAGTCCTCCCCCCCCCCCCCTGTCACAGTCACATACAAACAAACTCTCCTATAAATATTGTCACATCATAGAACTACCTCGCCCCCTTTTTCCTCTTGCGAAAATCAGTTGACCTTTTTTTTGTTAGGTGCGAATCTCATTCGGTTTGTTCAGACTCCTAACCCCCCTCCTAACGCGTTACAAATTTTACCCCTCTATATCTCCCGAACCGTTCACTTAACCGATTATGTACTAGTCCATTTTTGTTTGTAATTTAATTTTGATTATTTTTGTATAGATGAATCTTTGCAGAAAACCGCATAGTTTTCGAGATATTTGCGAAAAACCATCTTCCCGCAACTTTACCGGTTTATTCCCGCTAAACGCCCCGGTACTGGAAGTACTGACTAGAGTATCTTTCCATCACTAAAATGCAACCTATTCTGACCTTCAGAAAACTCTTGCCCATTTTTGTCGCCAGCTCTCCGACTATTACAATATTGTCAAAGATTCCTTCCTTCAATCGTTAGTTTTTCATAAATGATATTTTTA